>JAKRGJ010000009.1:677611-932751 GCA_022392945.1 Ophiostoma australiae
ATGAAGAGATGAAGAGATGAAGAGATGAAGAGATGAAGAGATGAAGAGATGAAGAGATGAAGAGATGAAGAGATGAAGAGATGAAGAGATGAAGAGATGAAGAGATGAAGAGATGAAGATGAAAGTGGTCGTCGAGACAGCAAAGCACGAGGTGATGCAGAAGAAGAGAAGAGTGAGGAAGATAGCATGTCGTTGAAATAAGGCGGTGACCCTAAAACAGGGCGGCACCGGTCCTTCCCCACATGCGGTAGTCGCGTGTAGCCTGGGAGCCTCGTGGCAGGTGATCAGGCAGGCGAGCGCATGGTCAAGTTGGGCCTGGCCTGGCCAGCCAGGCCTATGATGTGGTCCGGTGGCACCCAGGCTCCTGCCACGAGCTCTGTCGGGCTGACGGTGTGCGGTGTGTGCTATGGTCTAGAAGGTGCCACTAGGTACTTCCCAAAACGGCAGTAGTTGGCTGTAAGAGGATACAGTAGCCTGCACAGGCATGCACCGGAGATCACTGCACCTGCTGGTACCGACCACTTGGAAAGAGCTATCGGTGCTCACAAAGCATTGTTGCCATTTCTGTCTGTCCCACATTCAATTCACATCTCTATTTTGGGAAAGAGCAAGTAAGAACAAGAGCGGTACTCTCCGTCCAGTCTCGTCTTGGCTATCATCTTGGTTATCCTCTCCATGTCGGTTATTTCTTCTTCGGCCCATTTGGATTTTGGTCTTTTCTCCAGCTGTTATACCCATTGCTTGTCTGCTGGTGTATCGTGAATTTTGACAGGATAAGAGGACTCTGCTTTCGTCCTTCTTTCTTATTTTCGGCCTTCTTCTTTTCCTTCTTCTCTTTTGGTTATTGTCTTTTGCGTCTTATTCCTTTTTCTTCATCTTCCTTCCTCTCTGCCTTTTCCTTCCTCTCTGCCTTTTCCTTCAAGTTCTGCTACTCTTTCTTTCTCTCAAGCTCTGTACTTCCTCGGCTTTTTTTTCTTGGGGATTTTTCCAGTTTTCTCTAGACTTTGGGTGTTTGGCGACGTAAATTGGTTCGGGATCTGGCATATATTATGCATCATTTTCAGCTTTATATGTTACCGGTTTTGCTTGTTTATTTTGTATCTTGTTTTGTTCTGTGCTCGTCAACACATCAAATTGTATACCCCCTTGATAGCCTATCGGTAAAAGCCAACAAATTATGACTTTTCTTTTGCGTACCTCGTGTTGAATACCATGACAGTTTGATAACATGTGCGTTTGTTGATTCCGTTGGTCTTCTGGTCTGCTGGTCTGTGGTAGATGCTCTTCAATCCGGATAACCCAAGACATTCCATTATAAATACATCCTTTCCCCCAAGGTTTGCTCGTTCGCACATGCTTGGTAATAATTCTTTGCCCCTTTGATATGAAACGTTGTAAGGCAAAACGTCAGCATTAGCCAGTCCGCTGACGGTTCTCTGTAAGAATGCGCAGGTATATTCCCGCCTTTCTCCATCGGAAGATAAAGGCGTGTGAAAGGCGTTCAGTCTCCGTAGATGCCTCCTTTTTTCTTTTTTCTCTCTTTTCTTTTCTCTCATCATTATACTGTCCGGATCTGAACACGTTTCTTCTTATTAGGATATTGGGGCGATAAGAAAATAAGAAACGCATTTGCCTGATATTTTCGGGCACGAAAAGGCGAAAACAAGGCTTTGCGTCGTGTCGGAGCTGCAACGGCTCCCAGTCCAAGAGCTAAGCCTCCTAGACTAGATGTGCTGCGAACTGCGAGCCACCAACTGCGAACCGCGGACCGCATCCAGCCCTGCGCCCGCCAACACCGCGAGAACTAAATCGCATCGCAGATATTGACAGCTCATCACTGATTAACATCACCACATTTAAATATATATAGTTGTGTATGCAAAATGAAAATACGCTCTAACGCTACCAATTGAAACAATAAATGCTAATATCCAACTCCTTGTATACCAATAAGATTAAGTCAGACTTAGTCAGACTCAGTCAGCATCAGTGGAAGTCTGCTTCGACACGGCCGTAGCGGACGCCGTCCACCTTGAGCTCAAAGCCAAGGCCAGCACTGTCGACAACCATCTCCAGCGTAAAGTCGAGGTTGTCAAACTCCATGCCGCGTGTTGTTGTCAGCCGTGTAAAGAGGCTGCGCGGCACGGCGCCAAGATCGGTTGTCAGCGTGCACACGTGGATCAGCCCGTTGCCCTTGACGTTGGACGAACTGGGCCGCGTGTAGGCTTCGGGCGGCACATCGTCGGCACATGCAATCAAATCGTCCGTCACAATAAGCGACTGACTCGGCCGGAAGTTGCGCGTGTAGTGAAAGGCAATGGGCGACAGCGGCGACATCGAGTCGTCCTTGGCAATGTGCCACTGCATGCGGTCCGACACCATCCAGCGCTCCCACAAAGGCGACCAGTAGCGCTCGCTGACCGAGTGTTTGGACTCATCGTATACCGTTGCGTAGGACGTGCCGTAGTGGTAGCGCGCGCGCCGCGACAGGACCATGCTGCCCTCGAGACCCCGCAGCACCGCACCGCGCACGACGGCCGTCCATGCATACACTGGCTGCATAACCTCAATCGGGGGCACATGCTGAACACCTCCACTAGCACCATTCACGCCGCCACCACCACCAAGTGACAAGCTGGCAATGTCGAGAGACGCTGCCGCTGCATGTGTCGGCCGCTCGCTATACGGAGGTGGAGGCAGCTGTACGGTCGACCCTGTATCGTGATTGACAAGTCCGCCACCTCCCACCCCGACCCCAGAATCAATGCCCGTGTTGATGCCTGTGTCGAAAGTGCCGCTAAAATGCCGCTTCAGTCGCCGGTACAGGTAGTCGCTCTGGCCGAAACCGCCGACCAAGATGATGCCAGATACGATCCCACCCTGTGTCCGCAGCTTGTCGACCTGGCCCTGCACCAGATCGCACACCTCTTGCACAATGGGCAGAAAGATATCCTGCACCTGCTCTGCAGTCATGACCAGGAAGCCCGAATCTAGGCCAGCCTCTTCGTCGTCCGCAAGACCAGGCAGTGGGATATTAACTTCTTGGTGCTCGTCTTCGTTGAAGTTGCGCTTGACAAACTCTTCAAAGTACCGCAGCCCCATCTGCCACGTCTTGCTCTTCTTGGTCTTCATCTCGTCGAAACGACTTTGGCCTAGCCGCTGACATACGTGCTCCTCGAACCGGTAGTTCAGGAATGCACTTCCGCACAGCCCGCCCGTGCCCACGGCCGACTCCTCGACGCGCAGAGGCTTGAGCGAGATGATCTTGTACGCAATCAGGTCCACCGTGCCACCACCGCCATCGCAAACAATAAAGTTGTCGCCCACATTTAAGTGATTCGGCTGAATTGCTTTAAGGGTATATACCGCCGCAGCCTCGGGCTCGCTGATCATTTGGATCGTCGACCGGTCGCCCATGCCCGCACGCTCGGCCGCCAGCAATGTCGTGTTCTTGGCCGCGTCCGACCACACGGCCGGGCACGTCAGTACAAAGTCCACACGTGTTGACGCCATGAACGATGCGCCATACCGCCGCGCCAGGGTGTCCATTGTGTGTTTGTACACCTGTGTTAGGTAGTCGGCAACCGCGTCCACCACCGTCTTCTTGTAGCGGCTCAGCTGGGCTGCCGTCTCGAGCGGGCTCACATAGAACGGCAGCTTTTGTGTTCGGTCTAAAAATAGCTTGATACACCGCAGCCGCGACTCTTCAGGCTTGAACTGGAAACCCCAGCGCACCGTGGGTTGCGTCCCGGGCGGTGCATCGATGGGCAAATCGTACGTCATCTCGGTTGGCACCTTGTCGGATGTAATGCCGTTGCCGCCTGGCCATGTCTTGATAATCTCAATGTCGTCGGGCGTTGGTGTATAGACGGCGGCAACTCCAGAAAATGTAGTTCCGAAATCAACGCCGACGATTAGACGGTCGGCAGGCGGGGTAAATTCGCGGACGGGTTCACGAACCGGGCCGTGGATAGCCTCGGCGGCAGACGGCTGGCCCGGTGTCGAGTTGCTTCCCCGGGTGGTGCTGGCGCCAATGGCGTTACTTGTGTTGCTAGTACCGCTGCTCGCAACTCCTGCTGTTGGTGATATAGGTGACGTCACACTATTAGCTTGGCTCGATCGAGTGAGTGAAGTTGCAGACGCATTGGTCGGTGGTGTGTTCTGGCCATAGCTGCTGCTGCTGTTGTTGTTGTTGTTGTTGTTGTTGGAGTATACGCTACTGCTCCCTGATATTAAAGAGCCCGTTGAAATAAATGAGGCGAAGTTGGTCGGCGAGGGCCCAGTAGGATGCGGAGATGGTGATGGAGAGGATGGTGACGGTGAGGAAGTAGCCCCGCCGTGACTGCCGCCGCTGCCGCGTGCATTGCCGGCTTTAGATGCGGCTTGGTTGGCGGCTAATGAAGCAGTCGAAAGTGAAGTCGGAGTCAGTTGCAATGGATATGAAGACGAGTGGGACGAGTTGTAAGCCCGCGGCGGCGGTGGCGGCGGCGGTGACTGGATGCCTGAAGACCCGGATCCGGCTAGAGCCGCAGTAGCTGCCGCTGCTGCTGTAGTCGATGATGGGGTGGGTTGCTGTGTAGAGCCGGCCGGCGGGCTTGTGTAATTTGCAAAGTAGTTGCTCCGGGAGGACCTCTGCGCCGGTGGCGGAGGGGGTCGAAGAGGCCCACCACTGTTCATTGTATAGGAGGGTGGGTATGTAGGAAGTGTTAGAAAAGAAATTTGGTGCTGTGTCTCGTCCAAAGAGATCCTGAAGACTGATACTGGACAGAATAGTAGCGAATGCTAGGCTTGGTTTGAAGCTGGATTCGAAATCGAGTCTGAATTTTAAATGAACATGGAAGCGACAGAAGTGAGATTATGAATAAGAATGGGTGGGGGACGGCCGCACAGCTCTGTGTTTCCACAGACTAATTACTGACTAAAAGCGGTGCAGGGCGGATTGACCAGGCTGACTGCCACGAGAGGTAGGGGAGGCAGAGGGCGGGGTTGTGCAGTCGCGCGTCAGCGGGTGTTCTACAAATGGGTGAAGGCTGGACCGGGGGATAATAGTCCTACAGGAGACATAGAATCAAGCAAACGAGACGACAAAAGAACTTTGCTGCAACGAATCAAGAGGGGAAGAACAACATTGCAAATCCGAATCAGTGACAAGTAATCTCGGCAAAGAAATAGCCTCAACAATAGAGCTGTCGGCGAGCTTAATTCCGTGCCTGGTCTAGGCACCGAAATAGTGCAGGGGGGCCGGACATTGTGCTGTCGCAATGGGGGATACACCGAGAAGGAAAATAATAGTCAGAAACTAGACCAAAGCAAAGTACGTCAAGAGAAGAATAAGCATGTGCCCTCGCCCCATTTCCAGACGAAATCCACCGGGTATTGTTTGTTGCTGCCTGGCGGAGGGAGAGAGGATAGCTGCAGACGAAGACGGCGGCAAGGAACTGGAGGAGCTGTCAGAGTAGCGGCGGCTAGCTTCGTACAGCTTACCACCTAGTGCGGGACAGTCCGTGGAGATGGGCATGCCGTTCATCAGTTAGGGGCCAGGCGGCAGCGAAAAGAAAAAAACGAACATTACAAAAAAGGATTGGCGAATGCAAGCCCAGGCAGACAAGGCTGAAACCGTCACAGTGATTGAAATGAAGAGAGGCTGAGTGGGAGCAGGACAAAGCTAGGCTACCAATATAAACAGATCCAATTGATAGCTGACTGGCGTAGAACACGCCATGCCAGAGGTAAGATACTAATGCCGATATGTAGACAATATGCCAAATAGGCCAAATAGACCAAATATATGGACAAGAACATAGATACAAATAGAAGCAAACTGCAATCCTCGATAGATAAGAGAGGAAGACCAAAGACACCGTATCCAAACGATAACCAAAAAGCAGAGATATATTAGAGCACTCCAAGTACAGTTTCTTGGTGGCATAAGGTGATGAGACAGACATGCCGCGGCAGCAAAGGAGACCCAGCTTACCGATCCGGCGGTGGACGCAAAAGGTAATCGAACAAGTATGGCAAGTGAACAATTGAGAGGAATTGGTAAATGAAACTGAAATGAAAGTGGGAGAGCAAGCCATCCAATCTATGAGCAATAAAAAGATATAATATATAAACGGTGCGGCAGATAGCAAGTAAACGGTACAAACAGATTCTGAAACATAAGCAAGCAGAAGAAAAAACAAAGAAATAAAAAATGTAAAAGGGGTATTGAAGAGAAGCTTTCTTTTTTTGTCTGCTGGGTGTGAAAGCTTCCAAATAAACGAACGAAACGAAGAGAAAAATATAAAACAATCGCCATGCTGCGGTAATGTGCAGTCCTAATCGATGCGGCACGGATAATGCCAGGCACACGCCGACTAGGAGGGGGGTATGAAGTGCATTCTGCAAAACTGTGCCAAAGAAGCAAAGATGAAAAGAAAGAAGAAGTGTCTGCTGGGGAAATCCCAAGACGATCGAGCCCCAGGCAGTCTAGATACTAAAAGGAGGTAAGAAGTAGAGCAAAACAGCAAAGAACAGGCGACTATCAAGAAGTGAGGAGTGTAGAGTGTATGAAAAAGAAAGTGAGGGCCGGTCACAACCAAGACTGGACGGCAAAGGCAAAAGACAGCAAGCATGAACAAGAAAAGGCCGAGGCGAGAAGCAGTAAAAGCAGTGAAGAAGAACAAAAAAACTTTGCAAATAGTAGTAAAAACACCCAAGAGAACACCGCCTGATGACCGAATAGATAGAGATAAGACAAAAAGCTGGAAAGCAGAGAGCGGTAAGCAGAGAGCGGGAAAGAACTTTTTTGGAGTGTTTCGAGACCGCCCAGCGAACAAAAAGTAGCAAAGAGACCGTAAAAACACAGAGTAGTGAGCAATGTGCGCGACAAAGGAAATAATAAGATCTTGCTGACAAAGGAAATGTGCGTGAATAGATATCACGTAGATGGTACTGTAATTGTTGTAGTTGTAATTCTTGACGGTGGCAAGAGACTAGAAGCGGTTGCCTGCAGCCCAGATGCTCGCAGAGGCAGACGCTGCCCAGTCGCTCTCATCGTATGGTGGTGTTGGTCTCTTGTAGTCAGACGTCTTCTTGCTCAGGTCCAGCGGCTTGGGTGTAACTGCTTCGGTACCATCGGCAAACAGAACGTTATGACCGCTGGCCGAAGGTGATGGCGTCGGGTAGGGGTTGGACATGGCAATGTTGCTAACCGATTGCCGCAGTGCCGGCTTGCCGTCCTTCTCCAGACGTGTCATAGCACGGTGGGTTGACGTTAGCACCTCGTCGAGCAGCTCATCCTCCTCATCGGGGGCATCATACTGGTGCACACCCTGTGTCGCCTGAGCACGGCGAGTCCGGCTTGAAATGGGGCCGCCACGTGCCGCCACGTGCAGGTTGTCGACCGAGCGAGGATGGTGGTGCGGCAGCGAGTGGTGGCGCTTCAGGTTGCTGGCGTTGGCCAGAGACATGCCGGCCGAGGCTCCCACGGATACTGACGTTGTCAGGTTTGTTGCTGAGCCGTGGGCCGGAATGGTGGGCAGGTAGCCCAGTGTATCATATGCACCATCCTTGGGGAGAGGGGCAGGGGCCTGCACTGGGACAGCCATAGGCGTGTAACCGAACTGCTGCTGCTGGTCCATAATCATAGACGACCGATTGCTCGCCCATGGACCACAGCCGGCCTGGGCCTCTACCTCATCATATGCTGGTGTGGCAGGGGCCTGATTGCGGCCAGAGAAGCGACGCGCCCGCTTACGCAGGTGTGAGAAGAAGCTCTCCTTGTGGGCGCTGGGAGGGGACACAAGACCAGTGTTGCCAGTAAGGGCCTGCTCGGCCTGCTGGCGGTGAAGATCGGCATAGTGGTTGGTGCTCGAGGCCACAGACAGCTGCCGGCCGATCTTCTTGGGCGTCTTCTCCTCGTAACGACCGGTAGCGTTGGCATATGCGTCATTGTACGTCAAGGTGCGGTTGTTGGCAGCCTGGGCATTGACAGCATCGGACATGGGCGAGATTGGCTTGATAGTGGGCAAAATAAGCATGGGTGCCACGTTTGATGGGCCGTTCGTCCATGTAGTGCGCTTGCTGGTTGCAGCTGCAGGGCGTACCGTGGACATCATAGACGCCTCAGCGTTTGCGGCGCTAGGATGATCTGGAAGAGGGCGAGGGCCAGCGACAGCCGAAACCGTAGCATTAGTGGATAGGGCCGGCGCAGGCGAAGCCATAGAAACATGAGAAGGCACGGGTACCCGTGTAGGAATCTGCTGGTGGTTCTGCTGGTGGTGGTATGCCTGGGAGGGAACAGGTGCCTGAACAGGTGCTGCTGCCACCGGGGCAGAAGCGACAATTGGCTGGCTGTTGACGACATTGATGGCCGAAACGGGCGTGGAGCTGGCGGCGGGATCTTTTGACATGGCACTTGTAGGGTCGTTGGCAGATGCGGGAGTGGAGATGGGCTCAGAGCGGCCGATGAGGGACTTGCGGAACCATGACTGCTTGGAAGAAGTAGGGGTAGTGGTTGCTGGGTCCTTGGCGGTGCGGTTGAGATCGGACTGCTTCCGCCCGAGGATACGGGAGGCTGATGACTTGGGGCGCAGAGGGTCGACAGCATCGACAAAATACTCGTGTGCGAGTGCTTGGGTGGATGTTGGACGAGTCTTGGGGTCCCACATCAAGCACCAGGTAACAAACTGGCTGAGCGAAGCGGGCCACTGCGGCGACTGCAGAATAGTATCCATGGCATGGGGAGCCATCTTGGGGAACGAGAATCCGAGCTTGCCTGCAAGGCGCGAACCTTCCCGCCAGTCACCACCGCCAACACGCTGTCCGGACTTGTTGTACCAGTTACCGGGGCTGCCCATGATCTCACAGACACGCCACAGCTGATCGACCTCGTTGACACCAGGGAACAGAGGCTTCAGGGTGGCGACTTCGACGGCCATGGCACCGACCGCCCAGATGTCGACGGGGGCCGAGTACTCGCCAGCACGGAGCAGGACCTCGGGTGCACGGTACCAGCGGGTCGAGACGTAGGTGGTGTACGGCAGCTTTGAATGTGTTTCACGGGCGAGGCCAAAGTCGGCAATCTTGACCGTATAAGACGGGGGCGTCGAAGGTGGTGTGACGAGAGATGAGTAGCGACGGAACGAGTTGGAAGTCTCCTGGTGGCCAGACGAAGAGACCAAGATGTTCTCGGGCTTGATATCACGGTGGAAGAAGTTGTGGGCGTGAATGTGCTCGAGGCCCTGCATAATCTGGAAGAGGATGCTCTTGACGCTGGCATTATCCAGGCACTTGTGGTCTCTTGCCTTCATGAGCTGGTAGAGGTTGCCCTCCATATATTCCATACAGATATGCAGCTTCTTGCTAAAAGGGTCGAGGAAGATGTCGAGCGCGGGAACGAGATGCTGGTGCGGCGGCAGGGTGCGAAGAAACACGACCTCGCGGAGTTCCAGGCATGGTGTGAATGACTGGAAGGTCTTCTTCATGGTCTTGATGGCGATGACGGTGCCACGACGCGCGACATTTGAGCCGGCACTGCGGACACGGGCCAGAACGACACTGCCAAAGCTACCGTCGCCAATCTCCTTCAAGACCTCGAACCGCTCTTCAAGAGCCATTGTATTTGAGAGGAGGGGTTGGGTGGACGTAGTCCGGTGTGTGAGATCATGCGTGACGGCCATTGTGATGCGCGGTAGCTGAAGGTTGGGTGAGGGCGGATTAAAGAGTTGTAAAGGCGAACGAGGAACGAATAAATAAAGAAGAACAGATCAGTTGCTGGAGTAAAAGAGCGGAACGGCCGACTGCGGCAACGAGGCTGCGTCAACTCTGGCAAAGTTGTCAGGACTAGACACGCGTTAGCAAGGCACAATACATGGAGATAAACGACGGTCGAAGAAGAGACGGAGTGGTATGAAGTCAGTGTGAAGAGGAGATGGAACACGAGCTCGAGCACGGTGATGAACTGCAGCGCGTGTACGCCACGACACAGCACAGCAGAACAGTGTGGTTTTGCAAGAATCTGCGGGCGTCTGCAAGCAAGAGGGACAAGGAGTGACAGAGAGAGGCAGAGAGGTAGAGAGGCAGAAGAGAGCATGGCTTGTCTTGAGTAGGTGACCATGTGTAACCGCACTCGATGGCTGAGCGGACAAGAAATGTCGAGATGTTGAGCACAAGAGTGCTCAGCAGAGACACAAGAGATGATAGACACGGGTAGATGAGAGATGGTGCTCTTCTCGGTCGACGTAGACGGGCAGACGACAAAGACATACTTGATCCTAAAGCTGGAAGCTCTTTTCAAAAAGAGCAAGCTTGCGTGTTCCGGGACATTCAGACTGATTGTCGAGTGGGAGCGACAGGTAGGCTGAGCGGTAGGCGAGATGTGAGATGCAAGATGAATCGAGATAGCTGCCGACGTAGAGTGAAGAGCGAATAGCCAGAGCAAAGCAAAAGTTACTGGCCGGTCATGAGGGTGTCGAGAGAGACGTGAGATGCAAGCGAGAGGGCGATTATGGTCGGACGTCGCTGGCAGGCCGAGTATGGCATTCGAGGTCGACGGGCGTGTTGGTGCTGGATGGCTAGAAATAAGAAACAAAAAGAATACTGAAGATACAAGACTGAAGATTGGAGAGGGAGATGAAATGGAGATTAAAGAATGATGAGGAGTAAAGAGAGAGAAAGGGAGTAAGTAAGAGAGGGTTTGTAAGAGAGAGTACTCCGTGTGGGAGGGTACAGAGTAGAGAGAAAGGGGAAAGTAAGTGGAGGACCCAGGAGATGAAAAAGGAAATGAGGTAGTCGGGAGGTGAAGAGGCGTGTGTTAAAGAGGAGGAAGGAGCGTACGGAGGTACGGAGGGGACCAAAGGAAAGAGCGATGAGATCAACGATAAAGCAGCGGGAAGCGAATGAACAACTCTGAGATGGCTATTGATTGAAGAAAAGGAAAGAAAGAATAAGAACAAAACGAATGAAGAAGGGACGAACGACAAAGTATGTGAGAATGAGGTGAGTGGGAGCAAGAGACGATGCAGAAGGCAGGAGACAAGATCGAGGAGGGAAAGAGTGAGCGAGCAGCGCAGATGGAAAGGCAAGAGCGAGGGACGCGCAGAGTTCGAAGGGGGTGTGTGATGAGGATACAGGATACAGAGCACAGAATTCGGAGTAGAATGTGAGTACTGAGGGTTGAGTACTGAATTATGAACAGTTACGGGGAGAGGGTGCTCGAGAGGCGGCCTACAGCGGGGGAGATGGCAATGCTACAGAGGCACAGATGACAACGGTTTGACTGTTATCCTGAGGACGGGCTCTGGACGGGGGGCGTGTGCCTATTGACCATACGTGTTTAATGGGAGGAAGGAGACGTGTGAGAGGCAGGAGCAAGCTCAGTAGGGGACAGGGCACAAAAGCTAGAGGAAGGCACGGAGTGCGGGTGGCGGCCATCTCTTAGGTCGCTCCTCCCCCCCAAAAAAGATGAGGCGACAGGGCACGTTTGAGAGGGGTACATACTTTATAGTGCGTATTTGGTGCAGCATAAAGTACTGTTACTACCCCTATTCCCCTGTCAAGAAAGTCAAGAGCTAAAAACTGGTCCCCATTCAGGGCCCTCTTAAATTTTAATGCAAAAACAAGCACAAAAATAAGAGCAAGAGAAAAACAGCGGGGATAACTACTTAGTACTCCGTCCAGCACGAACTAGCGTCGACTAGCCTGCCCCATGGTAATAAACAGCAATGCGTCAGAGGCGCTAGCAGTGGAAGGAGCTCCCGGGACAGGATGCACGAGAAATGGGTAGAAAACAGGGGCAGAGGGATGGCAAGGGCCCTGAGGGGGGAGAGGCAAGGAGAATACGCAGTCGGATTTGCTGCGGCCAATATCAGGTGGGAAATGATAAAAATGAAGGAGCGACAGGGCAGTGGTAAGAGATAATGGCAAGATCTCGGGATAGCAGAGCCAGCCAGTGGTAGGTAGCAACAGTACTTACTATGTAGTATGCACAGAGTAGATGTACTATGTAATGTCTCAGTGCACCCCTCAAAATGTGAATTAAATGCTAAAATCGAATAAATAGTCGAGAAACAAACAATTGAAGCTATTTAGTGTGCGCTACGGACTAGCGTGGACGGGCGGTCTGGACACTGCCGTGAGGCAAAAGATCTAGTCGAGGTACTTTGCGTCGTCTTTGTCTGCAGCAGCTATTATTTTACTATCATACTGTGCGAGGTACAATACAATATTGTGTAAGCATGAACACAGATTCATACAGACTACGGACTGAGAAGCGATTGGATGGAGGGTTGGCTGTGTGAAACAAGAGAATCAATCCCAGAAGGCCAGGACAGGCCAGAGGACAAGGCCAAGGGAGGATGAAATGAGGTGAAGAATGAGATGAAGAACTACTAAGTAATGGGCTGTAGAATACAAAGAGTGCTATCTATGTGCGGGTGACGCAAGTACTTTACGCTGAGGAAGTGAAATAGGGATTGTCCGTGTGCATGACGATGATCGTGGAGCAGCTATTCATAGATTGGGCTTGTGTATCTACGGAGTGCGATGTACCACATAAGATGACATAGTTTGGGCTCGAATATACCAAGGCTGGGCTTAGATGGCAGGGAGCATGGCCAGGATGCAGTGACAGACATGATGCTTATGACTATTACCTGCAGCTTTGCATCTCTGGGTTGACTTGGTTGTCTGAGGGCATCGTGAGATCCCGGCGATCTTGCATACATAGTAGGGCGGGCTGGGAACAATGCACGACGGGAAGAGGCCGGCAAGGGAGAGATGCATAACGGCGATTCTGTGAAGGGTATTAAACACGGAGAACCAATATGTACGATATACTATGTACTACTATGTACATAGTATGTAGTATGTAGAGGAAATAGAGGCAACGGCTGGGGTATGGAGGGAGGTTGGAGGAATTCATGGGCCAATAAAGAGTACTTGTGTACTCCGTATGCACTCATTCAAAGGCAAATAGCAAGTATCTCCCACTCGTAAATGCGTACATAGTGCACAGAGCAGGCAGATACTACAGAATAAACCCAAGTAATATCGCGGGATGTGCGCCGGTGGCCCACTCGAGGTAAAATCAAAATAACCAGAATAAAAAGCAGCCGAAAAATAGAAATAGGCTCTGGTTGAAATGAGATTTGACCCCGTCCTGGCATGAAGAACGCCTACAGGGGGAGAAACGTCCTGAGAGTATTGCAAGGTGATTACCAACGAGCTCAAGTGTATTTATGAACAGTTACGATACGAGTTCCATGTATTTTACAGAGTAGCGTAGCAGCGAGTGGTAGATGGTTGATTGTATTTGATGAGTGCGAGGCCAACGGGACATGAAATGGAAAAAAAAGATCAGTAAAGAGGGAGGCAAAAAAAGACGAGAGAGGGAGAGAAAGGGGCAGCCGAACTGGGACCGCGTTCCAGCAAATAAGGGTCATCTCGCTAGAGATAAATTCCCGAGAAAAGATATGATAGAAGCAGATGAGCAGCTCGACGGAGTATGTATCTTACTATATACATGGAGTAAGTATAACTATCATGTATGGACAGGCATGGACAAAGAGATGTGCCGTCTGGTCGATGCGACAGAAAACATTAATTCAGGTGCTATTGGTGTGTTGATGGTGATGCCATGGTGATAGTGATCGTTGCTGAGCAGTGTGATCTGTCTGGCTCGGTGCAGAGCAGTGATTAACAACACAACAACCAGCAGAAGCAGAAGCCGCAGAACGAGCAGCAACGGTGGCCACAATGATAACAGCAACAGCAGCAACACCGACACCGACACCGACGAATGGCTGTGGTTTGCGTTGTCAACATGCACGCATGCACGCAGCTGATGGCAGTCCACGTCGCATTGGTGATCTGCTGGATGTGAGTAATAACAAAGTATATCGCCTGTACTATTTGTGTGCTTTGTTGTTTTCTCTTTATTCCCCCGAGGACCCTGAGCATCTTCTTATTATCATGGATCTGCCATACAACACAACATATCGCAGTACATCGTATTTATATCGCAGCAACCCTTCCGCCGACACATGCAAAGCCTTGCCATCTCAATCCAACTATGGGGTGAATCAACCCAACATATGTATCTATCATATTATTCTCTGCGGAGTCTGTTCTTGCAAACCTACGATATACTCCATACAAAAAAAAAAATACTGGTCATATTTGCAACGGCTGGAATGCGTCGGATGGCGGCCATCGCAGACCACCGCCCTTCCATCTCACAACATTACCAGCACGCATTCCAAGGATTATGTAATCTGGAGACTGGCCCGCTGCTGTCTCTCATTCTCTGTACATCGACTACTCTGTATACAAGATACCTCCTGAACACGCCTGTCAACTCCTGCCACTCACTGATCGGCTATGTGATCGTCTGTCTCTACCATCGGGCCATCTCAAGCGGCCTCAGACAGCAAGTGTCTATCAGTCGCATTTGGCTGATGGTAGCCATGCTATCGAGATATACTACCGAGTATGCTTGGTGGGTTTACTGTGCCCTGTATCATCGTAGAAGAACAAAATACGAGTCTTATGAGTAGGGAACATGTTAATATACCATTTAAATAGGATGGCAAATACAATACATAAATACACACCAGAACAGCCAGCCCACAAACGGTCACAACACACCAGACAGCACCGCCAACCACGCCCGCGACCAGCAAGGCCATGCACCTGGTGCAAACACAGCCGTGCATTGCAGGAATAATGCAAAGGACTGCATAGCACTGCATAGTGCTGCACAACGATGGGGGACGCGTGCGAACGGGCCAACAGCAGGCGGCTCTCTCTCACACTATCGCACACTATCGCACACTAAAATCGACAACGTATAAGTCTCCGCAGGCTACTGTAGCTACTGTCGTAGTTGCTGTAACAGAGGAATAACGGTCAGCGCGCAGAGCGAGCACTGTCCATCGCTCCTGCCGAACCCGATCAAGACGCTCCTTCCTTTTTCTTGTTTTTTTTTCTTTTTCTAGTTTCCTTTTCTATTCGGATTGGCGGTTTTCTTGTTTTTATCTGTTCTACAATACTCATTATTATTGGACTAGGAACATAATTTCGCCACACAATTTGTACATACAGTATTATGATAAACCGCAAAGAAGAGTGAGGATTGAAGTGGGAAGAAAAGTGAGAATAAAAGAAGAGAGAGAGCACGGCCCGGATCGACCTTGCCTGTTATGGACTAGCCTTGAAGTGCCCGTTTTGGAAAGGCTTTGCTAGTTGGAAAAGGGGCAACGAGCGAAAAGGGAAAGAAGCTCCCACCAGTGCCCCGTTCTTAACCATGTTTGGAATCACGTTGCAATACCGTACAATGGTAAACAGTTCTACTAGTAGTACAGAGCAGTCTTGACCGATTCTCTCTCCTGCAGAAATTAGGTCGCGCGTGCATGTGCAGGCTTGCCTTGCCTCCATCCACGACGTGATCTATTCCGACTTTTCACTTTTCACTTTTCTACACCGCAAATGCACGATACCGCAACTTTCTAGATGTTTTCGCTTCTCCATAATCGCACACGTGCCCCATAGCAAAGACCGCACATCCAGCTCCAGCCACTTTTGCGGTGAACTGGCGATGACGAGAGGAGGAGGAAGAGAAGGATGAGGAGAAAGAAGAGGAAGAGAAAGAACACTGATATTCAAGAGGCTTGTCTGTGTCGCCACACCGCTCTCGTCTATTTCTGTATCGTACACAGTCTGCTAGAATACCCTCCTCCGTACAGAGTATTCACTCCTCCTCGCTTGTCGGCCTCGCCTGTCATTCTATGTCTCGCTTCGGACAGCACAAAAGCCACCAGCCACGGCAAAGTTGGAGAGTGTCACAGAATATTATTACATACTATGTAGTAGTATGGAAGTGAAGTGGGATGGCAGGTTCAGACGAGAGAGATCGTCGCTACAGATTACTTTGTACGAGCTGGTAGACTGGGTTTAGATTGGGCTGCAACGACGCGTTCAAGAGATTAGACATCTCATAATATACCTGTGCTTGTGTGTGCTGCTCTCCAAAACACAGGTACCCCGCGGTTCTCTTTGCCACCTCCTTGTCCTGGTGGCCTCTGATCAGACTCCAATATCGTTAGGACGCGGTCGTCGCCGGTCGCGTTTGAAACGATGTGACCGATGGCCAACGACACTGCATAGTATCTCTGTACATACATAGTAGTGCCTTCTCGTCGACTATCAACACAGAGTAGATCTATTAGAGTGCAGCCGGAAGTCACAGCTTCCTACGCGGTAGACTGGAAATTAGGGGTGAATGGCCCAGCCTGAAACAAGGCCAGACAAGGCCAGACAGAGACATCAAAGTGATAAAGATGAAGCACGGGATTTGGATGTGCAGACTACAGAGTGCGTGCAATACACTGATATACCAAGGAACGCACATATTAAATCCACGGCCGTCTATGCAGAGTCTGGATGGCTGCAAACACTCGCTCGGGTCTGGACAAGCTTCTGGAATGTATCAAGAGGGCACGTCCTGGTTTGATGCAGGAGGGGTCGATGGCATGGAAAGGAAGAAGAGACGAAGAGACGAAGACAATGCGAGAGAGCCAAGATGCAATGGATGAATAGGGGCTGCTTGTGTAAATTCATGTGATACATGGCAGAGATTGAGCTGAACTGCTGTACTATGTATTACTCTACACACAGTCCCTTATATGCTTGCGATCGGAACACGGCATGCGCGAGGACAGGCTACTTGGTTTCTATTTGATCCTTGGCCGGAGGCTGCTCGACGATCGGTGAGTGGTGTAGCTGAGCATTGAGCAGATCGCGACATGATACAGGCTGTTACTAGACCATGACTATCCAGTCTTGTCGATATCGACCGAGGCTCGATGCAAGGGATGGCGACAATGGAGTCCAGAGCCCCTATTATTGAGGGGCATGCCTTTATGGCTCTTTGGTCTTTTGTTTGTTTTATCTGGTTTGTTTCTTTTGTTCTTCTGTTCTTTTGTTCTTTTGTAAAATCTTTGGCGACTTCTTCTACCCGTCTTCTTTTCTTCTTCTTCACACATGAGTGTCTCGTCTCTGGCCCCTCTGATCTGCTCGTCCCCCTCTCCCTCCTCCTCTTGGTAGGGACAAAGACACCATTACATAACGCATGTCTACCACGGTGAGCACATCGTCAATGCTCCCAATATTGCTGCTGACCGCATCACTCATGCACGCCGCCCCCTTTCCCCTGTAGAGTGCAGGGCACACACCCGATCTCTGCTTGCTGGCTGCCCTTCTCTTGCTACTCAAGACTGCACTATCAACGCCGTAATATGTACTCCTGATGCAGGTCAATGCAGTTTTATGTATGTAGGTACAGTATGCAGGTATGCAGGAACAGACATCCCCACATGACTGTTAGACAGCCTCTTTCTTTTTCTTTTTTTTTCTCTTTTTCTTTCTTTATCTTTTTCTTTTTCTTCTTCTTCTTCTTCTTCTTCTTCTACTTGGTGTAAAGTAGTCACTCCCCTTCTCTCTACATATAGAGGACTCAGACATCTTGCTACAATCCTCTAAAGGTGCATATATGCAAGGAGACAGCCCGCAGCAGGAGCCAGGAGTCTACATGGCATCGGATATAATCATTAAACCTATTCTTGATTTCAGAGCTTCCGGACTCTAACTGACCACCACATGAGACTTTGATGCATGAGATCGGTGAGGGTGTGAACCGTAGAGGCCATGTGACAAATATGTATGTCACGGAGGTGTGCTCCGGTCATAGACACGGGAGACTGGTCATCTCACCCTGTTTATTCCGTCATGCAAGTATTTTATGATGATGTTACTATCTATGTCTATTTATGTAGATATATTAGTTCAGATGAAATCATAAATCTTTTCTCTGAGGGGAGAGCAAACGTTAGAAAATTAGGTAGCCAACAAAGCAAAACAACAACCAAATAAAATATTGTAGAATAGCTATATACTTTTACGTAAATAAAATCATAGTAAGTCACAATGAATTAATAAGAACCACCCCAGAAAAGCCATCTACATACAAACCATACACCCAACAACCGGCACACAAATTTGATCATAAAATTTCAAACTAAATAAAATCATCTATAGTCGTATCCTAAATATCCATCGCCTCGCTCGCCAGTACCAAGGTAGATCCAAAAGAAAGACAAAATACAAAGACAAGACAAGCACGTCTAATAGTCAATTAAACGCAGCTTCTTGCCAATGTCCCGGCGCCGCGAGGCCCGCTCCGACGGCTTGATCTCGCCCGTGTCCAGGCTCTCGTTGCGCGCCTTGAGTGCCTGCAGCAGCATGCCCGCATCAAAGAAGCCGTCTGTTTGTTAGCTAAAATGCACTGCTTTATGACAGTATAGTAATATACAGAGAGTGAGAGAAAGAAAGAAAAAACTTACATCCACCGAGCTCGTCGTCTTCACTCATGGTGGCGCTGTCCGTGGTCGGCGACTCGGTGCCGCTCAGCATCGCCGTTCGGATCACATCGCCGCCCGTAATCAGACGCCCGCGCGACTTGATGCGGTTGAACGGCCGCGGCCGCATCGTCTCGATCTCGCGCGCGCGCGACTGCTGCTTGGACATGGACCCCGTGCGCCGGTTGGCAATGCGCAGAATCCGCCGGATCTCCAGCAGATAGCTTTCAAACGTGTCGATGAACCGCTTCGTCTGCCGGTGCTTGCTGGATACACACACACTGATGCCGTCGTCCTTGATGATGTAGCCAATGCCAAAGCCGTCCGCCGACACCGGCCCGAACCCAAACTGTCGCAGCGACGGGTTGCCACAGTTGGACGTCGACAAGATCGTGTTGTTGAGCCGGTCCCAGCCGGCGTCCATATAAATCGACGGCAGATTCTGCTGCGCATTGGCCCGCGAAGTCGTGCTGTCGCCGCGCGCGCGCATAGTTGACGTGTCAACACCGTCCACAGCAACACCCTCTGACGACGAAAAGCTGTCGCGTGGCGGCGGGCTAAACCCGCGGTCCGACTCGGCCGGGCTGCTGCCGTAGCCGCCGCTGCTCATCCCAGTCGTAATACTGCCGAGCTCGTCGTCTGCAAGCCGCTGCCACAGACAGTAAAGGGCGTACAAGTGACGGTCGCAGCCTTCCGCTTTAGAGCACTCGCGCGTCGTAGCCGTGTGGCGCTGGCATGCGCGGCGCAGAGCCTCGATCTTGAGCTCGGCCTGATTGTCGCCCCAAAATGTCTGCACGAAATTGACAGACTCTTCTGATACGCTGCGGATCGCCTCGGTGCGGCCGTGCAAAAACATCTTGGTCATCGCGGGCTCGTACGTGCACTCGATGCGCCCGTACAGGCCGTAGTATGCAGCCTGGAACGCCATCTGCACGAAAGCATCTGGAGAGAAGCCCATGCTGGTGATAAAGTTCTTGCCGTATGCGTCGAAGTCGAGACACTCGAATTCGTTCTGCCCAATAAGATCGGAAAGGCGAGACTCGGCAAACCGTACAGCAATACTGAGCTCGGGAATCATGTCCCACTCGAGCTTGTG
The DNA here is from genome assembly GCA_022392945.1 of Ophiostoma australiae. Taxonomy (NCBI): domain Eukaryota; kingdom Fungi; phylum Ascomycota; class Sordariomycetes; order Ophiostomatales; family Ophiostomataceae; genus Ophiostoma; species Ophiostoma australiae. The sequence continues at coordinate 697,106 of JAKRGJ010000009.1, forward strand.
CGGTGTTGCGTTCACATCGCCAAAGCTCTCGGGGTCCCGCTTCGACGGGTCGGGGCTCGCCGACTTCCACAGCGATGGCGACTGTCCGTTGATGGACCGCGCAAACCGCAGAATGGTGTCCGTGTACACGTCGCTGGCAAACCGCAGCACCGTGTGGCCGTCAACGCCAGTGTGCTCAAAATTGATGCCGGCGCTGCCGTTCTTGCACACGATAATCTGTAGCTTGTCATACCAGCGGTTGGTGCACGTGCCGATCTGGACACCCTTTTCAATTTCGCTCGTACCACACAGCATGTTCTGGCACAGCGCAGCTGCCGAGGCGGGCTCCGTGTAGTCGAGGCACACGACAAAAAGCGCCGAGTCGACAATACCAAGGCAGTCAGCGTTGTTTGAGCCCTCTTCGCGCGTCAGGACATCGCGCAGGCCAGACCACACCTTGCGGTTCTCGGTGCTCAAAACACCAAGGGCGCTCTTAGCTGCCTCTTGGATCGGCGTCTGCGTGGCATCGTCGGTGATGGTCTGCAGGTTGATGGCGAGATCCCGCTCTGTCATGATGAGGTCCGAGTTGCTGTCGAGGACGTCGAACCAGTAAAATTGGCCGTGGCACATGATCACAATGTGCTTCGAGTTGGGATCCTGCTCAATCTGGCAGCCGTTGTCGGTAGGCACGCGGGCCGTGCCGAACAACCGCGAGTACTGGTACATGTCCAATGGCGTGCCGCGGACCATATCGGGCGGCAGCTCTTCCTTGCGAACAGCACGCACAAAGTTGAGAGCCGAAACAACAAGAGACGCAGCGCGCGTCACCTGGTTGTTGCGGGCCGGAGTTGGATCGTCTTCGAGAAGAAAAAAAGGGTTGAGATTTAGAACGACAGGGTTGTCAAAGTTGAGGTACGAGTCGTACCAAAACTGCTCAATGTAGCTTGTGCGGCCTTCCGCATATGACTTGAGCTTCTCCTGCAGTTCTGGGCCCTCGCTGCGGAGAAATTCGTCCACTGCATGCCGCGTCTCTGCATGCTCACGGCTGGTCTGCAGTGGTCTGAGCACTTGCAGATATTTCTGGCACGTCTTTTCCAGTTCTGGAATGGGCAGCTTGGGCAGCTTGTCCTGATGCGAAAATGTGATACCATCACCCGCAGAGGTCTGCTCGTGTGCGTACGACATGTTGGTAGGCTTGGAGGAGGACTTGGGGCTCGGCTTGATTCTGGAAATAGTGCTTCCTCCGTTGCCGTTGAGGCGAGGAATCTCTGGGTAGTTGGGAACCGAGCGTGGCGTCGAAGTAGGCGGCCGGTCAAGAGGAACAGCCGGGGCAGAAGTGGGGGAGGACAACGTCTCTCCAAGAGGCTTTGGAAGCGTAAAGGTGCGAACTTGTGTCGTCATTGTTAGTTTTTCTCTGTTTTGTTCTCTCGAGTTGTTTTGTGATATCGTCGCGGTATCGTGAGAGGTTGGTATAAAATGTGAATATAAAAAATAAATGTTTTATGCGTAAAGAGGCGAAACACTTGTTGAGACGTTCAAGCCGCGCAGAGCTGTGCGGTAGAAGTAGTGGCAATCCTGGAGGAAAAAGGGTGGCATCACACTTGATAGAAGGAGACCTAGCACACTGATCTCATCGGAGGCATGTGATTGTGAGGATGGTTGGATAGTAGGACGTATGAACAGAGAGAAACAGGTATGATGGGAAGAACGCGGGTGTTATATACGAGGATGTGGTTATGAAAAGAGATAGAGAAAAGAGACAAAGAAGACGGCTATGACTGAATATAGAGGGCTTAGATCGGACTTAATACATTCCATTTGTGGGGAGGATGGGCGTGCGGATGATGGACAAGTGCGGGAGGTATGAGTGAGTGAGTGACTTGGCTGGACTCTTGAGAGGCAAATAAGTGGGATGTAGGGTATGATGGAGTTTGATAACGAGACGGAGCCGGGGCCGACTATGGACGATGGAGGCGTATGATATTGTTGGTATACTAATGGGACGAGGCGAGAGGCCGAGACTAGGCCATGGAGGGATGGCATGTAAAAGAAAGGGAACAACGGGAAGAGAGGCAGCGTACTATGTAGAGTATGGGGTATGGAGAAGTAGACGAGGAGCATAAAGAGCAGGGGACGGGGGTGGAGGAGTTGGATAACCGAAAAGAAGGCAAAGAATCATGATAGAAAGTAGAAATGGAATAAATAGACCCGAGAGCAGGGACAGGAAGTCAAAAGAAAAGTGACTAATAACAACAAAACAAAGGGACGGCTGGAGAGTGTGACGTGAAGGATAGAGCGTATAAGCTCGGAGGAGCGCGCACGGGAGAGTGGAAGTTGAGTACAGTAGTTGAATATCGGACATGCTGGGGTCCACCTTGGCCAGCCAGCAGGCCGTATTACATCGTATACACGGGGTATCTATTTCGGCAGTAGTACTCTGTAGACGAGAGAGATACTTTATGCTTTGGTCATGCACATTGTGAGCAAGCCAGGCTGAGACTGTATGTGATTCTTGTTGCAGCAGCCAACTTCTGCTGACCAAGTCACGAGTGTCTCAGGGTAGACCTGGCGAATGACCGAGCACCGTGCGGGTGTGTACTGCTTCACAAGCACAAGAGACGGCCCAGTACTCCACGCGGTGGCCAATAAGTAGACGCATGAAGAGTAGACAGCAGCAGCTGGACCCTTTTCCGCATGCCCGACGAGGCCATATGTAGATTATGAGATTGCAAAGATAAGCATTATGGGAGCAGACAGTTTGCAATCTGCCGAGCGATTATCCAAAGAAGCAAGGCAGGGAGGGTAACGGCTGAGCAGAAGAGGGAGAGCAGTAAAGACCGCAAGGCAGCGACGCAGCTGATAGCTGACAAACAGACAGAGCAAGAGATGAACGGGAATAACACATTAGATGTACACATACCTTGGCTATGCTCACACAAGCACGAGTGCAGCAAAAGCGAGTCCGAAAGTCGATACTGGTAGGAAGGTAGGTCGGCAGGGCCGGGCAGGCAGATGACTGGATTATGCAGTAGAGTAAACAAGTGAACAAGCGGACATGAAGAGGATGTGTGGAGATTGACGCAGCAAGGGGTCAGAGGATGAAGACGATGGATGTATATGAAAATGGATATAAGAAAAAAGATATGAGAATGAAATAAGATACAGCGCGGACGAGGGCTGGCAAAGTGGCTATCCTAGTGATATAATGGGAATATAAGTAGAAGGCAGACACAGACGAGCCAACCGCCGACCTTGGATAAGAACGGCGAGACAGAAAGTAGAAAGGCGAGGTACGGGACAGCACGAGGTTGAGCCGAGCTAGACAGACAAGCAGGCCGTTCCGAGGATTAGGTGAGTGTGGAAGGCGAGCAGACGAGGCAGAAGGAAGCAGACGAGGCAAACGGAAGGGATTGGGAGCGAGGAGGACAGCAAGCGCACCAAACTTACACGAGGAGAGTGGGATATGGAAGCCTGGGGCAAAGTCTGGGGCAGCCGCGAGACGAGGTGGGAGGTGGAGGGGTGGCTGCAGGAGACGGTGGGTTGATTTTGATGTGGCTGATTTGGCTGATATGGCCGATTTGGCTGAGGTGTGGTTTGCCTGGGGCTGTCTGATTTGCTGAAGACGGCCCTAGAGCCTGACGTGAGCCTGACGAAAGCCAGACGAGTCTCTTGGGTGCTGCGATGTAAGACGACGAAAGCTCTGCCAGCCGTTTGATTAGCCAGGGCCGCGCGTGGATGGGCAAAAAGTATGTATCTACGTATCTACAGCATGTAGAACAAGTCTGGCAAACAGCGTATGAGAGGCACTGTAATCAAGGGCGTAGTAGTGAGACAGAGTACTCTGCACAGAGTATGTCCATCCATAATAGCCTGGAGTGGCGACGTCACGCTAAGACCAAACCGGGCCAGGCCATGCCGTGCAGCATCCGGGGATACGGGGGAACGGGGCTGGTGGGTGGGTGAGAGTGGGCCGAACTGGAGCTTGGTTTCCTGCTGTTTCTTTGTTTCCTTGTCTGCATCTGCATCTACATCTGTATCTGCATCTGTCACTGACAGTCGCGGTCGAGGCTGCTAGGCCGTACAGTTAGCAAGCAGCATGAGACATATGACAGCTGAAGATGCCGCAAATGAGGCACTTCTCCGTTGGAAACCCAGACAGCATACGCAGCACAGGTACTCAGTGCAACAATAGATACGACGTAGTAGACAAGATACAGCAGCAAATGAAACGAGGGGATATCTGGAGGTCAGCGGGTGAGCAAGATGGGGAGATGTGGAGGATCTGAGCCGTCAAGGCTTGGCCTGGGGCACGCATTGAAGACCAAGGTTGAAACCCAAAAGAGCGAGACTCGTGCAAATGTCAAGAGTGACGCAACAGTGGCGGCCGATCTCCCCTGTGCTCTGTGGACAGTGCCTACGGCCCAGATGGCACGCGGTGCTAGTGTGGTGCTTTTTCGGACGAGAGGATGTCTTGGAGGGATGGCAGCAAGTCGGGTATGGTCGCAGAGACGGCAGAAAGGATGGCCAGTAATTGCAGAGCAAGCTAGCCAAGAGCGAATAAGCAGCTAGAAACGAGCTAACAATGATATGAATGGTCAAGCCATAAGAAGCACATCAAAAAAGCAAGAGTCAAAAAATAATTCAAAAAGCGAAACACGAAACGGGCTTGCCGTCCCATGTGCCACTCACCACCTAGCCGGCCAGGCCACTGGTCGAATTGCGCGCAAATACAGTCGAGTTTCGTATCTCGTCTCTAAACGGTGTACTTGTGCCTGACGAGATGACAAGCTTGACGGCTTGACGATTTGACGATAATGGGCTCTGGTGACCGACAAGACTCGGCTTGAGCACGCTCGCAGGGCATCGCGCTGGCTGCCGCAGCTGCTAAACTAGCCTGTAGCGGCTCCGTTCAGAGTACTTGTGGTGCGGCTTGCAGTGTGGCGACATCCTCGCGACACGGAAAAGGCGAGTCAACGAGACAGAGACGGACAAATCACAGCAACAAAGAGACAAAGTTGTCGGTTGCGAACGCAAAAGCATAGGAAACGAAGGCTTACGTGGTCGGGACCTGTTCAAGAAGGAGCGACTATATTCTCGATTCGGTCCTTCCCGTTCGCAATGTCTTTGCTTACGTAACACAGCCAAAGTCTAATGAATCATCACGAGTTGCATCTCACCCATTACATTATTTATCTGCTTGTCTGCTTGTCTGGTTAGAAATCGCCTGTTGTTCCGCGACTTCCCACGTCCCCAAATCCCTGGATCGGTTCCTTGGTTCCACATATTCCTCCGCCGCCACCATCGCTGACCAGCACCGGCACCCTCACCTACACCACCTCGAGCATCCTCGTCTACCATCTTCGTGTCTCTATTTCTGTCTCAGAGCGGAGTGCGTGCTGCATGCGTGCGCAACCGCTTGAGATGATGCATGTCTTATTATGTTACATGGAAAGTTGAAAAAAAAATAGAAAAAAAAATAGAAGAAGAAAATAGTACTAGACCCTCGTACATATTCTGGTGTGACTGTCTTGCATCTCAGCCTCTGCTCGGTCTTCGTCCACTGGCTGCCCAGGACGCGTTGTTGGGGGACTGCCCTGTCCGACCTCGTTTCCTTTAATAGTTTTAATATTAAATAACCTCCCCCTTCTCCTTTCAAATAGTATTCTTTGCCAGCTGGTTTGTTCTGTGCTCATGGCCCACGATGCACGATGCACGGGTTACGGTTGACGATTCACGGCCTACGGATCAGGGTCACAAATTGCACATTACCGGTTACAGGCCACACATTAAACACTGGATATTACACACACAGCGACAACCGGAACAAGAACCAGTTTGGGCAGTCTGGCCGTAGACTCGTGCGTAGCCTGTATTCGTATCTGGGAGGCAGATGTATATTTCAGGACTCTCTGCTGGCTAGATGCTGGCCGGGCGGGATACTCGTACGAGAGTTCTACAGCCACTGCATTATTGCCTCCAGCAGTCCAAGTAAATAACAGGAACAGAAATCGCAAAGGCAAAAAGAAAAGGCACAGCATGCCGCCCGCTCCGGAAATCTCACTACTCCGCACGAAGCCGCCCTGATACGCAGAGAAGCAAGGCAGATCTCCGTGGCCAAGGATGGCCCAGATGTGGTATGGTGTTGGGGTGTTGGAGTGGGTATGGAGAAGATGGGGGAGCTACATGATGTTGTCGGTCAATAGCAGCAGTGGAATATATAGACAGGGAATGCATGCATGTGATTCTGCAAGACGTGCGTCTTTGACGACCAGGACGGGGAAGCGTCAGCGACAGCACCAACGACAGCAGGTGGCATCGTTCCACCACGGCCGAACGGGCTATAGGGTGTGATTGTGGGCAATGTGCAAGAAACAGCGCATGTTGAATCAAATGGACGGCGAATGTCAGTAGATATTCACCTCGCCGGTAATTTAGTGATTATATAATCTGCGAGATCAGAGCAAGTAAATCTGCCAGCCTCCAAGTGTCGCTCTCAAAACGCCATTCCTTGCTACTGGCTGTTACAAAATACAAGGTAGAGCTGCCCTCCAAGCCGTTTGATAGTCAAATCAAACAAACAAACAAACAAACAAACAAACAAACAAACAAACAAACAAACAAACAAACAGGCTCGTCCCCGACATGGCAGTACATGGCTGACCACCGGTTCGTGCAACTCGCCAAGCAGCACACGGACAGAGGACCCAACGTATCTGTATGTACATATGTATAGACATTGTATTAGTTGCAGACATATACACCTGTCGCCGTCTGTGGTATCTAAATGGTTGTATGTCTGCTGGCCTGTGATGCGTACGACCTCGATCAGGAGTACTGTCTCAACACAACTACACAACTGCACAACTGCACAGCAACACAACGACACAACAACACAAAGGCACAGCATAAGGTTGTCAGTGATAGGATGGCAGCCGAGGAGTGTGAAATGTACACTCGAGTCCGCCGGTGTCGGCTTTGAGATGATGAGACTTGAAAGCTCGAGCCGGACCTTATTCCGTAGACTACTAAGCACCGAAACTGAGGCAGGCTATAATAGAGTCTGCTGATGCTGGCATATATGCCAGTCTTGATTGAACTCCTTGGGAGAATTATTTGATATTTTATCCAAGTTAAAACCACTCTATAGACCTCCGTCATTTGCCCTCTCCACATACCTTGTCACCCGTTGCACCGCCATTCGGCGTTCAGTGCTGGGCAGGCTGGCAGGATGCTGTCGCGTTTTTTTTATTCTGGCCTGTAGTAAGTTGCAAAGAGATAGTAATCTAAAAGGAAACAAAGAGCTGGAAAGTATGTAAGTGAAGCTGAGACGACATCGGTAGACTGTGGTGCTTGTGCATGTTTCGATCCGAGCCGAGGACAGGCAAAGCAGGCAAGGGCGTTGACAGACACGAGGGCAGACAGAGTATGACCAAATACAAAGATACGAGAGGGCAGAGACGAGAGAAAAAAGAGCACAGGGCATCTAGGGGATCACAGTGGCAGACACAACAAACCCATCTACTCCTCTTCTTCTACTTGTCTCCTCCCTGTCTGCCCAGCCCTGTGCTTCTCGACAAGCAAGACATCAGATACACGGCTTGCCACAGTACGCCCTCCGTATATTGTGTCTCTCTTGCAATTTGAAGCCAATGCTGAATGGCGATTGTTTATTGATGGATCAATAAACTCCCTGGCTAGATGTCATATAGCATGGACCAGCTTGCTCTTTTGCCTGGCCATCCCATACACTCACCCTGCCCTCCCCCCCTAGCCTACACCACTCTAGATATATTACTTGACTCTCCGAACCGGCATGGGGTAGATTCAAGCTGCTTGATATAATAGAAATATAGATGCAGGTTAGAAATTGACCCCAAGTTGGGGGCCATGTCCGTCGTGATCACCAGCTGAGCTTGCTGCGATTTAATATCTGTCACTAGCATGTTGGATCAGATCCGACTTTGATATGAATAAAAATGAATACGAAATAAATCAATAGACATCTCCCCTCCATCGACATGTTCACCCCTGTATTTCTTGGAGTGGTTAAATCTCCTGCTGTCCTGCTCTGTATCAGACATGTGTCTTTCCAGATGCTTTGTCAGTTATGTATAATGCATATGTGCCAGTCGTTGCGACATGACTGGATCTGTCCGACGTGTTGACGACGGGTTGATTCTTTAAATAGTCTCGAGTAAACTTGTATTTTATTTGGGTTGTATCTAGCAAAACGAAGTGTAGACTTATATACTTAAAGTTCCCGTCCGGCTGGCCTGTTCCAGAAGCTCGATTCTTTCCGTCTGTATCCTTTATCCCTCTCGACTCGACCTGACTCGACTCGAAACAACGCTCGCCAAAAAGTCTGCACAGCTCCGCTAGTATGATGTCCTTTTTTTGGGGACGGCAAAAAGACAGCTCGCCGTCGGCTTCTCCCTCGTCACCGTCAACATCAGCACCGCCTCGAGACCAGCCATGCACACTGCACACCCCGACAGGGGCGCTTCTCATAGCAGGGAGCAGTCCGGACAACACCGAAGGCAGCGAGCCCAAGCCATCGTCAGACCAGGCCGTGTCCGGGGCAGAGACAGACACGCCATGCATTGAATCTTCAATACCGCCAGCAAAGACGGAACATACGTCACCAACACCAACACCAACACCAACACCAACACCAACACCAACACCAACACCAACACCAACACCAACACCAACACCAACACCAACACCAACACCTCCCGAGTATAATGCCAATATTCCCGACACTGCCGCTGCCGCTCCGACAGCACCCGTAAAACATCAGTGCTGGGCATGCCGACAGGAAAAACTAGCTGCCCGCCGGTACCGATACAAGCTCATTGTAGGATTGATATTTCCCTTTGCTCTCCAGGCGCTCGATGTCACCATCATCGCCAGCGCCCTGCCGTGGATAGCCACCGACTTTGGCGAGGTTTCGCAGCTCAACTGGATCATATCGGCCTTTAACCTCACGTCGGCTGCGTTTATTCCCTTTTGGGGCCAGGCCGCCGATATCTTTGGCCGCCACCCGGCCATCCAGACAGCACTTGTGATCATGATGGTCGGCAGTGCCATCTGCACGGCGGCTCCAACCACGGCCTTTCCCGTTCTCCTGCTGGGCCGCGGCATCCAGGGCCTCGGTTGTGCCGGCCTCAATGTGGTTGTCCGAGTCATTCTGCTGGACCGCGTATCGCTCAAAGAGAATGCAAAGAACTGGTCCCTGTTCTCGTTTACGGCCGGCATGAGCTATGGCATTGGGCCCGTTATCGGCGGTGCACTGACCAATGTCAACTGGCGCTGGTGTTTTGCCATCAATCTGCCAATCTGCGTTGTGGCGCTGGTGCTGATCTACTTTGTCCTCCGCCCGGAGCTTCTCGGTGCCCAGGGGACGGTTGACGGGGATGGTAATGGAGACACGATTAGAGACGGAGACGGAGACGGAGATGGGGACAGAGGTCGGAATCATATTAGCCCTCGAGGCTCCTCGGCCACCCTATTGGAGAGAATCGCGGCAATCGATGCCGGCGGCCAGGCCCTCTTCCTCTTTGGCTTTGGCCTGCTGATCCTGGCCCTCACATGGGCCGGTGCCACGTACGAGTGGACGGCGGCGGCCGTGCTGGTGCCGCTCTTCCTCGGCCTGCTCTTGATCGCCGCGTTTGCTGGCTACGAGTATCACATGGCGCCGCCCCATGGCATCTTTGCGCGCATGTGGCCGCGCCAAGAGGCCATGCTGCCGTGGAAGCTGCTTGCCAGCAAAGATATTGGGCTCATGTTCTATATAAACTTTGCCACCGGCGCCGCCATGTACTCGGTCCTCTACTTCTGCAATCTCTACTTTACCATGGTCAAGGTCTACGGGCCGACATATGCGGGCACACAGCTGCTCTACTACACTCCTGGACTCGGCAGTGAGTTTCTTTTTCTCTTTTTGTCTTTTTGTTTTTCTTTTCTCGTCATCTCTTACTTCTTTTGCAGACCTCCAACTATACTAACTCAACGAATAGTCGGAGTCTATCTTTCCATGTACCTCTTGAACGGTCGGCCTCGCAATACTTTTGCACCCCTCATGCTGGGCTCCGTCATCGAGGCCGTCGGCGTCGCGGCCCTTGCATGGGCCCTCTGGAGCGAGCACCTGCCTGCTATTATCTGCATGATGGCCCTCACCGGTGCGGGGACTGGGCTCAGGCTCATGCCCGGGTCGCTGCACGCCGTGGGCTTCTTCCCCAAGCATATTGCCACCGTCGTCTCTGTCATGGCTGTCGCCGTACCGCTTGGCGGCACTCTTGCACTCACGGTCATGTCGACTGTTTTCAACAATGCTTCCGGCATTGCCAGCACCTCCCCGCTGCGAAGTGTCACCACGCTCAACCATCTACCGCCCGACGAGCTAGCTGCTGTCGAGCACAAAGCAAAGGTAAGCCGATATACGATACACGATCGACTGATCAACGTGATAGTCGGAGCTGTGAGCTGATCCAAATTGCTTAGATGGGCATTGTTTGGGCCTTTGTTGCCATCACTCCCATAACGGTATCGGTAAGTACTCAATCGATAGACTTGTACATGCGTATGGTACTCGTACATATATAATACACCTCGGCTGCTAACTGATAGTGTGTCTTGTGTGCCCTCTTCTTGGGCAACGTCAATATCACAACAGGTGCAAAGAACGAAGCAGAGGCAGGGGCCGTAGGGGCAGAGAGGGGGGGCTCAGAGAGCTCGACTACAGAGACCGCAGAAGCGGGCAATGCAGGGCATGGCCGACCGCACGTTGTCACTAATGTCTATCTAAGCACCTTGCTGAGGGACAAGAAACGCCGCAGATAATCTATGAACAATCGGACTTGTATCAGTGTCTTTTGTTTACTTTTTATAGTATAATCTCATGACACATGCATATCATCAAACACAGCAGAAGGTTAAGCGGTCGGTGAGCAGAACAGCGCACCCTGGCAGGACAGGCCATCCAACATGCATCGAAGTGCATTATAAGTGTCCAGGGGGCGTTTTTGTGCTTGTCTTGCATAGTCAGGGTCTGCCAATACCAGCATCTGTATTTATCAAGCCTCGGGCGGCAGCATCGCTTCTCACCGTTTCTTTGTTCTTCCTCCTTTGTCTGTCGTCTTTAGTCTGCCTTTTGTCTCTCTTCCGTCGGCTACTCTCGTGCCCAGTCTTGCGATGCGACGGCAGTGAGATTGTCTGCCGCCTTTTCGATCCGGGCCAGACAGCACAAGTACAAAAATACATGCACAATCCTCTTCGTAGACCGCCTTTTGCTTTTAGATTCATCACGGTCTTTTATCGTTTCTTTTCTCTTCACATAGAGTTCTATCCATGCAGCTGTGGCCTCATCACACATGACTGATGTGTCGTGTTCGTGGGGTTGTCGGACGGTGTTTTATCGCAAAGTGTGACTGGCAATGACTTAAAAAAAAATGCCGATCACAGCAGGTCCACTGTCCTTGTCTTCTTTGTAGCTTCTAGACTCTGAGTACTCCTATGCTAGACCTACATAATAGTACTTTCTGAACTGTCTGTCCTGGCCTGCAGATGTGTTTTTTTTTCTTTTCTTTTTTCCTTATATATTTTCTTCTTGGCAGCTCGTCCCCCTGGGTGTTCAGCTCCATGCATGCTCATGCCTGGCACAGGAGTATTGATTATAATGTATGTAGTGTGCAGTATACTTTGTAGTACGCGGGTCTTGATTGTTCTTTTCCGTTGCTGCTTCGTTTGGTTGATCTTTTTTTCTTATTTCGGGCCCGTTGCTTTCATTTCTTTCTGCGAGCATTTTCTTCTAATGTACCTCCCCCTATGTCTTCAGAATATCCAGAACCCAAGCAACCACGAACCACGCCGGCTCAGCTCATATTCAACTCCCCTCTCCCACTACTACCTCCTGTCAAAAGTAACAAAAATCTCAGCATCCCACGCTCTCCCGCCGAGACTCACTCAGCCTTGTTTCAACATCCAGTCCATCTTCCATTTGTTCTATTTACATCCCATTGTGCCCACCAGAACCCATACAAACCCACCCGAATTCCACTCTTCCCGCCTCTAGCACGATTTAACACGCTCTAACACGCTCTAACACGATTTAACGCCTTTAACATCTGATAACTACAGCTCGCTCGCACCGCATCGCCGAATCTGCTCCGATCTCATTCGGAATTATCGACGTTTCTTATAAAAACGAGCAGCGTGAGCTCGCGCTGTGCTTGCCATTGGCACGTCATTCCCCAACCCGTATCATTGATTCTTCGATACAATAGCACTGTCCATGCAAATGTGCAATATTGCACTCTTCGCCTTTCGTCCTTTTCCGGCCCGATCGACTTTCCACTCTTTCCGCTGATACCGATAGTGTTATCTACATCGCTCCTTCCTTCGTTTCTTTCTCTTTTGTGTTCTTTTCTTTCTCCTTCCTTCTTCCTTCTTCGTATTTGCACCCATCGCCCCTTCCTCGTCCTTGCGCCCCAATGGCCGCCTACTCTATACTCCCCGACGACCTTCGGGGTGCACGTGAGAGCGACTACTCGAATTCGCTCTACATGACTCAGCCCCGGCTTGCCCAGCGCCGCCGCTTCTGGCTCGAGTTCTCCGTGCTGCCGCACTACCCGTCCAAACGAGCACTGAAGAATATGCGGAGGCTCGAAAAGAAGCACAAAGCCAAGGACAAGACGAACAATGACTACGACCTCCACGACGTGCCTGCCATCCGCTTTCCCCAGTTCGCCCGGCTGCCCCCCGAGATCCGCCTCGTCATCTGGGAGTATGCCCTGTGCCAGCCGCGCATCGTGGTCGTCACATCCAAGTACGAGGACTACACGCCGCCCATCAGCACTACGCTGAATCCCCTGCTACCGACAGGCTACAATAACTACACTTCTCTGCCGCCGCTCTCGCCGCCTCCACCGCCATGGACACCCCCTGCAGCTGAGCTGCCTGCGCTCATGGCGACATGCCAAGAGTCCTACGAGTGCGCCATCAAGTTCTACAAACGGGCCTTTGACTGGCGCGTGCCGCACGTGCTCGTCGACGAAGACAGCGGCGATGATAATTTTCTTGCCACTCGGGGCTACTATGCCGGCCAAGCTCTCGGATTCTTTGGTCAGTCTCAGTCGGCATCCACCGGCGCCAGTCATACACACGGCCACGACAGCCAGCAAACCCGAAACTTGCCACCACTTTCGTCTGTTGTGGGCTCCCGGTACTGCTCGCAGTCCGGGGCTGCGTCCATGCAACATCCTGCTGCCAAGAGAGGGCGCCCCGGTGGCCCTGGCTGCTGGTTCAACTTTGACTACGACTCAATATTTCTCAAGGGCGCGCTGGAGCCGTGTCTCGAGGCCGCCAGCACGTCCATGGTGTATTTCCTGCCGCAGCAGGACACCAAGCGCGTCCGTTATGTGGCATGCAGTGCCGATGATCTCGGTGTCGGCGAGCTCATGGCCAACCAGCTGTATGCACGCCTGTTCCCTGTTATCGACCGGTTTGAGATCAAAAAGTGCCTCAACGTGGTGTCGCCGCCGCGTATACATCGCCGTCGCAGCTCTCGCAGCTCAAAATCGGGATCGGAATCAAAATCAAAATCAAAATCAGGGCATATTCGGTCTGGGCATAATACCAACTCCTGCGGCAGTGCAGCAGCAGCCGAGGTGCTCACGACAGCTGCCAATATTGCCGTGACGCAGCGCAACCCCAGCGGCATCGGCTACGACGACCAGGGCAGACCCCGACTCAACGACACGCAGGCCAGCTGCATGGCCGTCCATGCAGCCGATCTCAACCCGTATTCTGGCGACATGAACGGACTTGACTCGTACGACTTGAGCAATAATGTGTGCCAGCAGGTCTGGGATCAGTGGACCAACAGCCAGAGTATGGCCCCGCGAAAGACAACGGCCGGTCACCGCCACCGTCACTCGCGGTCAGCTACACATTCCGGAGAAAACGGGAGTGGTAGTGGCAGTGGAAGTGGCAGTGGAAGCTACATGGGCGACAGCGACAGCGGCAGCGACAGCGGCAGTGAGAGCGAGACCAGTAGTTGTTTCTGTGACATTGAAGGGGCTATTTCTGCCGAGTCCAAGCTAGACACTCGCATGGCCATAGATGTTGGAGTTGAGGATGGAGAGGAGGATGGCGAGGAGGATGAGGATGGCGCCGAGGATGGGGAGGAGAGTGATGGGGAGGAAGAAGGAGTCATTGCTGGTCATACTGTCGCCGACGGCATGAATGTGGACGACGATGCCAGCGAGAATATCGACGCTGATGCTATGCCAGCGGGGTGGCAGCCACTCGGCTGGGACGCAATGGCGGCACCCAACGGAAACTACGGAGACGCGGCCTTGCACGGCCCAGTCCAAAATGCCCAAAATATGCAAGATGCGCAAGATGCGCAAGATGTGCATGAAGCCGAGGATAGAGAGGGCGCGCCTACACAAGAGAGTATGCGTATAGTAATGGTAACGGAGGATCTGCTCCAGGGCACGATTGCGACCATTGAAAAGGTGCAGCGGTATGCGACCAGGATTGGCAAGGAGATGTGATTTATACTTATTTAGTTTTGATTTTTCGTGTGTTTATAGATGATATCCTCTCTCTTTTCTACAAATACCACTCTACCAAAGTGACGTCATTGTCGCATGTGGCTGTAGATCACCATGCCTCTAAACAACGAAAGTGATGAGAATAGATTATTTTAAACAAAACGCACTGATGAGAATAGAGTATTTTAAACAAAACGCACAAAGCTAAGCTAGTCATTGCTACCATATCCAACGCCGAGGGTATTGAGTGAAGAGTCCGTTCCCGCCGTTCTAAAAAGAGTGCTGTCCCTTACAAATGTATCGTACACATACCGCCTCCGTTTTTTTTATTTCTTTGCATTGTTCGCTTGTTGCTTGTTAGGCTTGTCGTCATGACCTCACTTTGTGAGGTTGCCGCAGCTTCATAAAAGCCGGCAGGGGCGTCTCCCCACTGCTGCTGCCGCTGCCTTTGATTCCGCCCAGCAGCCAGTCGGTCAGCCCGACAAACCGCGCGCCAACGCTCCGCTCCCACTCGCTGCCCTCGGCCACGTTCTCAATTGTATGACTCAGCACGCGGCCTTTGCTGTCAAAGTCAAATATAAACAGGCCTGTAAACTCTTTTGGGTCGTCCACAGCCTGGCCAGTGCCGACAACAGATCGCCTCGATTCGCATTCTTTGGCGGCATTGCTCGAGGTTGGCGGTGAAAGGCTCTTGAAAAACGCCGATATGGCACCGCCGCCGACAGTGCGCCACCGCACTACGAGCTGCTCATCACCGGCGCCGGGGCGTGGCTGGTACCCTGGAACAGTGTTGGCAAGGGGTGGGTGGCGCGTCATGCGTTCCGACAAGATTTCGAGCTTGACGTTGCCCACCAGCGGCACGCGGTTCCACGCCAGCGGGGACGTCCATAGGGCGGCAATATAGGCCACGCGGCCCGAGACGACGGGCAGGTGCGGGTGTGTCGAGGGGAAGAGGTGGAGCGAGATGGTCGGCGCGAGGATCTCTGAAGGCAGCGGCGATTGTAGCAACGTCGGCATGCGTTCCTGTAGGGTTCGCAGGGCTGTCTATCAGTATGCTTAAGTTCAAAGGCAGTAAATGCATCATCAACATTGAGACGTACTCTTTCCAAGCTTGACAGTCCGCTCGTCTGGCGGTTTGTCGCCGTCTGGCTGGCCACCCAATCTGGACGGAAACGAAGGGTTGAACCAAACCTGGGGTAGGGGTAGGTTCTGCGGGTTTGTTTGGGGGAGAGTCAAAAAGGCGTGTAGTTTTGGTGTATTTGCTGAAGTCGCTGGACTTGGTAAGCTCGATAGACTCGAGAGCGACTGTCTGGCCGGTGCTTGCGATGCAACGCACTGGCTGCTGGGGTGAAGAGAGCGGAAGAGGCGTCGTCGGGACAGGGCCACGGACGCCGACGAGGAAGCGGCTGATAGATTGTGTTTCATGGCGGTTGGAGGGCATGTCCGAAGCGATGCAGAGAATAGCGACATCCTGGCGACCGAGCACGTGTGTTTATTTTGGTTCTTGGTTCCCGGGTCGTGATATCTAGACAGGCGTTCCCTCAAGGCCACGGCCAGTCGAGGCTGTTCTGCATGAGCAGGAGGCGGGTCCCTGAGACACAAGACGACACCCCAGTGGGAGCAACAGTAAGGCCCAGACGGTTCCGTGACGCGAGGTCGTCGGTATTCTCTAGGACACTGGCAATATTCGACGCCTCTTTGATCTCTGTCCGTTCAAACTTATGATGTCAGGAAGTACGGCGTGATGGACCCACTGTAAAGGTCGTCCCAACAGGGAGGGAACAGCCGGCTAAGCCTGGCCCAGCTAGAGGTCACCTCCACGCCAATCCACAACAGCCGATAATAAGCTTCGCCGAGTGGTTTTTTTTTCAGTTCTGCAAGTGTATCCAGCATTTCTAATGATAATTCGGTAGTCATAGTCCAATGGTAGAAATTATTGTCTTCGGCTCTGAGTCCCGAGATCATTGACAGGACTTGACGGGTTTGATTCACGTGTTTATTTAGAATCAAGCGGATATGACTCGCACCTGCCTTTTAGAAGAGACGCTCTTTCCTTTTCCGGCCACTGCCGTTTCGCCTACACGCACATGGCATCCACGGTCTCCATCACGATCCACTGCCTTCCCGCGTCTCTACATAGTAGCTATTCCTTTTGCTCCGGGCATCAAGCCCAGCCCCCGTGGCTCAATGGTAGAGCGTTGCACTCGTAATGCAAAGGTTCGCGGTTCGATTCCGCGCGTGGGCAGATTCCATTTTTGCTCTTGAGATGTGAGAGGGAGATACGTATAGTTGATTATTTTTTTGTTATCTTCTGCCGTAATTTAAGTTTTCTTCTTCTTTTTTATTATTATTAAATAGTAATATTTATTTAGTAACCGTAAAATATCTATATAAAAGAGTACGATAATAAAAAAAATACTAAAGTAACTTAATTCAATTTAGTCAGGCTCTTGCTTGAAAAGAACCAAAAAGTTAGTTAAGTTATGCCCACGCGCGGAATCGAACCGCGAACCTTTGCATTACGAGTGCAACGCTCTACCATTGAGCCACGGGGGCTTGGATGTTGCCACTTTCCTGATGAAGAAAGTATATATGCGAATCTTTAGTCAGCAAAGAGGGGCGTCTCCTTCCTCGATCTTCGTCCTCCTCGTCAGTAATACTCCACCAGCTGATAGCCCCTGAACGGCGTCACAAGCACTATCCGACGCTCCACGTGACCACTGAGAACGGCCAGAGCCACACTCACTGTCTCGGGACACCAAATCAGGAGCCTGCCTCCTGGGCATCGCCGTATCTCTTTTTCTCTCCCACCTGCAACATCAACACCGCCCTGCCATCACCACCACTATTTACACTGATCAACCTCTTCAGCACCGCTCTCTATTCTCGACTTTCAACTTGTTTCTTGACCTCTCGTCTCCTACCATCTACTCTAGTCCGCTGCACCTCGTGCTCACCGCTGCGCCACCATGAACCCCGAGTAGTATGTTGACAGTCCCTTCGTTTCATGATGGCCCGCCGTTTTGTGGTGTCTCGCGGCTGCCCTGGACGACGGCCCCGATGCTGCCGGTCCGCTGGTGCTGCCATCGGCGATTTTGTTCCAGATCTGTGCTAACACGCGCCTATAGAGTTTCCCCTCCTTTGTCTTACCCCCCCGCGTCATCGTCATCGCCATCGCCATCGCCATCTCCGTTCCGTCGTCCTCGTCATCGCCATCGCCATCGTCATCGCCGCCGCCCGTTAGCACATGCCAAACGACGACTCGCGGCACCTAATCAAGGCTTCATCTCACATCACATCGCGACATCCACCGGCATCACCAGCATCCGTCTTCATGTCGATCTCCATTGATATGCCCCATCCCTATTTATCTACTCCGATGACAGCATCCCAGACCTCGGGCCTAACATTTCTAGATACGACTACCTCTTCAAGCTTCTGCTTATCGGTGACTCCGGTGTCGGCAAGTCTTGCTTGCTGCTGAGATTTGCTGATGACACCTACACCGAGTCCTACATCTCAACCATCGGTGTCGACTTTGTATGTTTAGCCGCCTTTTGCCTTCTACCCAGCCCTGCCTGTCTGCCTGTTTGCCTAGTCAGGTGGGCCGAGGCTGAGACGCCTGCCTGCATCGCCCAACACTACTAACACAGCCAGAAAATCCGGACGATCGAGCTCGATGGCAAGACCGTGAAGCTGCAGATCTGGGACACTGCCGGCCAGGAGCGTTTCCGCACGATCACCTCGTCGTACTACCGCGGCGCCCACGGTATCTGCGTCGTCTACGATGTCACCGACATGGATTCCTTCAACAACGTCAAGCAGTGGCTGCAGGAGATTGACCGCTACGCGACCGAGGGCGTTAACAAGCTGCTCGTCGGCAACAAGAGCGATATGTCCGAGAAGAAGGTCGTCGACTACCAGGTCGCCAAGGAGTTTGCCGACAGCCTGGGCATTCCCTTCCTCGAGACCTCGGCCAAGAACGCCAGCAACGTCGAGCAGGCCTTCCTGACCATGGCCCGCCAAATCAAGGAGCGCATGGGCACCACCACCACCAACAACACCAAGCCCAACGTCCAGGTCGGTGCTGGCCACGGTGTCTCCAACAACCAGGGCGGCGGCTGCTGCTAAGCGCTTTAATCTTGCATATCTGCATATCCTGGTCGTCCGTCGGCCCATGTTCTCTGGCAACAGCTTCCAGAGCCTGGCTACACGAGAGATGAGACGTCTGTCCATCTGCTCGTTCGCCAGCTGCCCAAGAGTGCCAGCATCACAGAGATACACGACCAAGGAACGACACGCTTAATGGGCTATTGATTTTGTTTTGTTTTGGTGTATTTTGATGCTCTTTTTTGTGCACTTGTTACTGTTACCACCGGGGAATCTTTTACTACTATTTTGTTCTTAACGCTATCAACTTTAAATTGTCTTAATCCTGGTTTATTGGTGGAAGTGATGTGAAGTGATCAAGCGATAAAATGATGAATGAATACTGAAATTGAAACCAAATATTACTGAATATCCGTCCGGTCGTTATAAACCCCATATCTGTACAGTCTTTGCAGAGATAAAATAAAGCAAGAGAAATAAAAACAAAGTACAAGAAAAGTAAAGAAATAAGAAATACAACAAACAATATACAAAAAGTGCAAATAAGAACAAATGAGACAACGCCCCCTCTATGCTAAACCTAGCCACTTGAGCGCCTTCTTGCCCTCGTTGTTCTGGCCGAGACTGGCATGGCTGAATTGACTGCGCATGCTGTTCATGCTACCCCGTGGCTGCAGCATGCCGCGTTCGAGGTCCAGCTGGTGTTGGCTTTGGTTTTGGTGTTGGGTGATCTGCGCCTGAGCCTGAGCCTGGCTCTGGCTCTGGCTCGGGCTCTGGCTCTGGTACTCGACAACGGACCGCCGCAGAATGACACCACTGCCGCTATTGCTGATACTGCTGTAGTTGCTCATGCCTGTGAGCCGGCCTGACTTGCTGCGTGCCGAGGGGACACGCATATTGCGCAGCCCGGCCGCTTCCTTGGCCTTGAGCAGCACCGTGCGGTCGCGCATGTACAAGGGCATCAGGCGCCGCATGTCCATGTCGTTGTCCAAGTCATCGTCGTCCAAATCGTCAAAGTCATAGTCGTCATCGTTGTATTGGATGTCCGGAGTATCGCGGCCTCGGTCTTGCGCTTGGGACTGCGAGCGAGGTTGAAGCAGAGGCTGGGGGGACTGCCGCCGAGTAGTTGGTTGAGGAGATGGCTGCCGCAGAGGCTGGCGGATGGATGGCTGTGGTGATGGCTGGCGCTGTGCTTCAGCTTGAGCCTGACTTTGAGTCTGGGTCTTGGCCTGGGTCCGACTCTGGCTTACCGGCTCTTCACGACGACGGCCAACTTGAATAGTCTTGGCCACGAGCCGGCTGCTGGCCAGGACGACTGGCGCAGGCGCGAGACCAGTAGCGGCATTCTTGTAGTTGCTGCCCGTCGTGGACCGCCACGAGTCGGGCTGCGAAACAATAGATGATGACTGAGAAACCTGTGACACATGAGACATCTCCGACTTGACCGAAGGAGCTGGCGATTTGGACCGCGTCGTCGTTGTCTGGAACTGAGACTGCACCTGGGGTGCATGGCGGATCGTCGTGGTGCTCGACGCTGTGCGGGTATGTGATGGCACTGGCTTGCGGGCCGACACCGGCGACATGGGCATGGGCGGCGGCGGCGGTGGGATCGGGGCTGGCGAGTGCATGGGGCTCATGTTGCTATTGCGGCTCACGCTCCGATTCATGCCCAGCTGCATTTGCATTCCCATCGACGTGCTCACACTCATGCCGGCAGCAGTTGTTGCTGTCGACAGGGCCGAGTACCGGCCAGCCGTCTCATTCTCGCGAGGCTGCACCGGCGAGGGCGACGGCGGCGCCGGCATCTTGCGAACAGCTGCAACAAAGGCGGCAATATCATAACTGGTTGCAGCCGACGTCAAGAGGTAGTTGGCGCGCATAAAGGGCTGCCGCTTCTGCTGCTCCGAGTCCTGTCTAAAGGTTGAGCTAGATGCAGATGTGGCTGCCGACTTAAACGAGTTGAGAGAGCTGATCGAGTGCGATGAGGGGACGGGTCGGAGCGACGGTGGCGGCGAGGCCCGCAGTTTCTGGAAACCGGGCCGGACCTTGATTTCGTCGTCACAGCCGGGACCATTCGATGCGGCAGCAACGACAGTAGCGACCTGCACAACATCGCGGCCAGCGAGCTGCCGCAACCCCAACACAATGGCCAGCAATTCGAGCGGGTAGTCGAGGAGGACAGCTCGCGGCGGCGGCGGCAGCGATGCAAACGCGGAGAGCGAGCCGGCTGGGCTTGTCTTGAAGTACAAATCCAGCTGCTTGATGACGAACGTGGCTAGCGTCTTGGGCTCGACTTTTTGATCGGCTTTCTTTAGGGACTGCATAGCGTTGGCCATGAGGTAGCGGACATCGAGGCGGTCACACCGCGCTGTGCCGTCAGTCGACCCCAAGGCCTGGTCGAGCTGGCTGGCAATTTTGGAGATCACCTCGGGCTGGACACCGCGCTGGCCGCCAATGGCGAGCACAAGATCGACGCCATCAAGCAAGGGGGACCACAGCTCGGCAGACTCCATGCCTGTGAGATACGACATCAGAACGCGGCCGGGACTGGCTGAGAGGTCAATCTCGTCATCGCTGTCTGGAGCGGCTGCTGCTGATCTTGAAAAGTGCAAGGCGAGGACGGAGCGCAAGGCATTCTGTAGGGCGAGGGGCGATTGGCGCTTGCTCACGTCTAGTGTATGAAAGTGTGGCGACGTCTGTGTATGGCCGTTGTCATCTTCGCTGTCAGAGCCGTTGTCTTCCTTTGGGGGTGGTGGCGTGTGTGCGGGCGTTGGAGGCTTTGCCGTCTTGACAGACGACAGTGACGGTGCATACGGCCGCGACTGCGGGCTGGCGTCATACTCGTGAGGAGCAAACGGGTCGTAATCGTCGATGCTGCTGCTCGCTGTCGTCGAGACAGACGAGGCGCGTGCATGGCCGAGGCCATGGCCGTGGCCGTGAGAGGCCGACCGTGGCGTCTCGGGGAGCGATGAGGCAATTGTCTGCCTGTCCAGCTCCAGATGGCTTTTCAGGCCCAGCTGGTCCAGCTCTTCGTCGGACTGCACCTTGAACAGCTGCTGCTGCTTCTGGTTTCTCCGCTGGCGACGGACGCGCGAGCAGTAGAGCTCTCTGCAGCGCTCAAAGGCGAGCTCGAGGGCTGGGTTGGCATAGCCGCCGCTGCTGCCTTTGTCTTTGTCAAAGTAAATGACGAGATCCTCGGTAAATGGCAGAACGGGCTCAAAAACCTCGTCGTCGCCAGGCAGTGACGACTGCAGCTGAAAGGGGCCAGCGTTCGAGGCCAGCTCGGCATCGGTACCGCGGTCGACATACGTTGGCCACTTGCGGCTGGGGATGGATTTGTATGGGGAAGCCTTGGGCTCGAGGTACGCCTTGGCAGCAGAATCAGGGTGGGCAGGCGCGACTGGGGTCTTGCCTTGGCCATGTATGGGGAAAACGGGGCTGCTGGTCGTCTCATAGTATGATATGCTCGATTTTCTGAGTGGTATAGCCGGTCCACTGGTGGCCCCTGGCCCTGCTGCTACTGCTGATGTTGTGCTCTGCGTCATGTCGCTGAGGTACGATAGCCGCTGCAGCGATGTATCGCGGCTGTTGCTGAGCAAAAAGTTGGATGCAAAGCTGTGGCTGCTCTGGCTGACGCTCCGCTCGAGAGAATGGGCTCGCCGCGGCGGCATGGGAAAGATAAGGTCTTCCAGGCTCTGTGTTGACGGCTCGGATGCCAGGTTCCGGGGCCGGAAGCGGGACCGACCACGAGGCGCGGGCGGCTGGCCAAAGTAGGCCGACGTTGCACGCTGGGACTGGGCGGCAATGGCGTCAAGGCGCATGGAGATGGGAAAGATGGTGGATGTGGGCGAGCGGGTGGGCGAGTGCGTTGTGCCCGACGTCTGTGTGGTTATGGAGAAGCGAGTTTGGGAGTGTGAGTGCATGTTGGAGTTTGCTGGGGGGATGGACGGCGTGCCCATGGCGTGTGCAAAGGACGGCGACATAAAGTTGAAGTTGCTAATGTCGTAGACCTCGCTGCCCGACGCGCCCGCAGCCACGCTCGGCCGGACCCAGATGCTGCTTGCCCGGTCATGGGTTGCGGTTGAGGCACTCATAGTGGCAGAGATGGCAGAGCTGGCGGAGGCGGAGGCTTTGGAGGCATGGCTGATGCGGCGGCTGAACTCCATAAGATCCAGGAGCTCGCCGTGGACCGGCAGACTCATGCTCCGGGGCCGCATCCGGCGTGCGGTGCCGCCGTCTGTGGTCAAGTCGATAGTGTTTGTGTTGGGCTGCAGGGTTTCGGTCTCGCGGTCCAGGGCATCGGCTGCACGCATGGCTTTGGTGATGGGGTCATCGCTGTCGTCGGTGGGGTCCAGGTTGCAGTTGGCACAGCTGATGCCGTTGTTATTGCCGTTGCTGTTGCCGTTGCTGCCGGTAGCAGCTGGGACGGCAGAACCCATAGCATCTGGAATAAGGCTGGGTGTTGCTTTGCGAAGGTTGATGCGTGGAGCGCCCCGGAGGCCGGCAATACCGTCCGAAGTGAGATCGCTGAACAGGCGGGCTGCCTTGTCGGCGTTTCCATTGGCAGCGGTATGACGTTGGCGGATGGCCTCGATGCACAGAGCATGGCCGGAGGCGGTGCCGCCGTTGAGAAAGACGAAGCGTTTGGAGGGGGCTGAGCCTGGCCTTGACGTTGATCTTGACCTTGATTTTGATTTTGACTTTGACTTTGACTTTGATTTTGATTTTGGTTTCGATTTCAAGCTTGAATTTAATGGAGACTTCTGGTCATCGCCCCCCCGCAGAAACTCAAGAGCAATGTCTCGTCGTGTGTTGGCAGCTGCATGGACCCGGCGGATGTAGCGGCGGACATCGTAGGGCGTGGAGTAGGGCTGGACGGCAGACACGGCAGCTGAGTGCGGCCCTTGCTGGAGTGCGTTGTCGTTGTCGCTGTCGGCATCGCTGTCCTGGTCCAGATAGTGCTGCAGGCTAGG
The DNA here is from genome assembly GCA_022392945.1 of Ophiostoma australiae. Classification (NCBI taxonomy): domain Eukaryota; kingdom Fungi; phylum Ascomycota; class Sordariomycetes; order Ophiostomatales; family Ophiostomataceae; genus Ophiostoma; species Ophiostoma australiae. Next base: position 720,726 of record JAKRGJ010000009.1, read on the forward strand.
CAGGACAAGGATCTGAGACGATGTGGGCAGCAGATGCAGCTGGGTATCGAGGGCGTCGTCGGCCAGGCCCTCGAGGGCGATGAGGCTGCCTGGAGCGGCAGTGGAAGGGCCGTCTGCAGCCATGGCGGGCGTTGGGCGTGCGAGCTGAGGGCTCTATCTGGCTGTGAGATGTGTTGATGAATCCCAGTCCTGCTTGATTTGTTGATTTTTGTTGCTCTGACTGATCTGACTGCTTCTTTTGGTGGAGGTGAGGACGCTGCTCTCGGCCGCGTTCTGGTTTTCTTCTTATTTATTCAAGTGAATGGATATCTATAGATCTGTCAATCCGATCTGGCAAAGTGGTGATGTGATGTAAAGGGTGTACAGAGGCAACAGTGAGTTTCGTAGATGGGAAGACGCGAGAAAGAGAAGAGAGTCTGTCGACGCAAAGGGTCAAGTGGAAATAATAGCAGATGTGGTATCGGATGTGGTATATGATGTGGCATGGCAGAATATATGATATGGAATATGGCACGCAATATAGCATGCAATATAGGAAGGGAAGGTCAAGTATGAGATATAGAATAAACCATAAATATAAAAATATAAAATATGTGTTAAAAAAGGGCGAGAGAGTAAGACTAGGCGAGGCGTCGATGCTACGGTGTCTGAGAGCCGACGGTTGGTTCCTTTAGCTTTTGTCTCGTCTCTTGTCTTTTGTCTTTTTCTTCTTCTTCTTTTTTTTTTTTGTTTACTTTGATGTTGTAGTGACGCCCCTAGTTGACGGGGTATTATGGCAGATGAAAGGGGCGTGAGGATGAGATGGAGATGGGAGCAAGAAGGATGCTGGTGTGGACGGTATGAAGAGAACGGGACGAGGAAATGGAAGATGACAAGAATAAAAGGAATAAAAGGAATGGGCGAGAAGAGAAGAAGACGAGAGTCGAGGAGGACCTGAGCTCAAGACAAGGAGGAGAGACAACAAGCAGGATGGTTATAGAAGCTGCTGCAAAACCAAAAGAATAAAGAGGCCATTAACTGAAAATAGAAAGAGATTAAAAAGAAAAAGAAACAACGGGGACAGCCGCGTCTGTTGTTGTATCTTAGTTTGTATTTTGCAGGGGAGAGGGGTGGTTCCAAGGAGGATGGGGAGAAGATACTCTGACTTGATTAGCGGTACTGGGAGTGTACGGAGTACTGGAGTTGTAGGAAATCAAATGCAGAGAAATTCAAAGCACGAAAATCAAATGAAAATCAAACGAAAAAAGAAAAACGAAAAAAGAAGAGTTTAAAGAGACGAAGCCGACAAATCACCAACAGGTTGGACACACCCTGCACATGGCCGAGATACTACCATAGAACTCTGTAACAGGCTGTAAAATATAACGAAAGAGAAAGGGTGCTGGTTGGGATGTATGTAGATCAATATCGTCTGATTTTCGATAATCAAGCAGGCCGAGAGATATCGAGACACAGATAGATATGATGAATAAGCAGTCGATACGGTGACCGCCAAACAGGAAGGCGCATCGCATAGTTGAAAGTGCAGAAGAGGAAGGTCAAGAGGAAGGAGGGATTTACTTGGTAGTGCAGACAGACGGCAAGCAGCCTGCACCCCGTAATATCACCACTGCTCCGTACTCAAACTCGACGCTCAAACAAAACAATGGAGCCGCGGAGTATAGTTTGGCTAGCCCGATAACGTCGGAGCATTTTCTGAATCTAAAATAGCATTATCGACGGGTTTGACGAGTGGTGAAGGATATGCGGCAGCTGAGTGGAATAAGAGGAGATGCAGAGGAGGAAGGAGCGATGGGTGACGGGTGACAGTAACGGGGTCGGCGTGGGCGTGAATAACGTAATTTAAAAAGAACAAATTTAATCTTTTAAATTAGAAAAAAAAAATAAAAAAAAAAAAAACGAAGAATGCAGTCTTCCGCGTTGAACAAGCATAACACCATAATAATATCAAGCATAATACCAAGAGAGTAATCACAAGCAGCCACCGTCCCAGACAACCAAGCCAGCCCATCAGCTGGAGTTGTTCTATTTGAATATCAATGGGTTGAGCCGCGAGTGGACGCTGGCTGATAAACAGGGGTAATAGGGGATAGGCGGAGGAGGATAGAGTGTCTGTCCAGTGCTACCGCATTGCGGTGAGTCGTAAGACCACTCACAGTATTACATCTTTTCTTATGCAGACAGCGCAACGTGCTGCGCAGAGGAAATTGGAGTGCCCGAGCATAAAGTGCCGCGGGAACAACGTCGAGCTCGTGGGTGCCATGTGGTGAGTTGATGGAAGCACAGAGTAGCAGACGCGTAGCCCTCCACGGAGCGTGAGTGTGTAAAGGAGGCAATACAATAGTGAGTGTGGTTGCAGAGGATTCGGTAGATGCACGCGTTTGGGCGCAGTGCCTGGTCCCGAGCTGTCGGACCCCTTTCTTCCACTGATAGCAATACCAAGACACGGGATGAGTCGCTGGATGTAGATGCAGATGTAGATGTAGACGGAATGGCCAACAGAGGCAAGATAGAGGCTTGATTTCTGTTGGATATAGACAGAGAATACATAGTGCAGTCTGGAAAGCCACGCCCAGAGCTGCAGTTTACTGGTTTCAGGGGCCGACAGCCGGCTACCAGTACTACAAGTAAGACGAGCTGCGCCAGGATGGACGATGATGAGCATGAACGAGGATGATCAATACGAAGATTACTCGATTCGTTGACTATTGAAATTCATTAATCAAATTGCTTAGATTAGACATGGGTTGTCAGTGTTGGTGGTTCATGGATGCCATTTGCTTTTGGCTGGTTTTGATTCTGAGCCGGTTTTGCTGACTTGCTTTGATTTTACTGCGAGCTACAATGCGAATCTCCGGCTCTCTTTTGATTTTGCAATCCGCTTTGCCCTTCTCTGTCCTCGAGCGCCAGTCAAGACAGCTGCCAGAGGCTGCACTGAGCACTAACGACCGGAGCACTCTGCCAAAGCAGACCGAGCCAGACTCAATTAGAACTGTAACTCTCGGCAAGTATCATAACTCAATATTATTTATGTACGGAGTACACACAGTACAGCAATACTATGTCATCCTCTCTACTAGTAGACATAATCCACTCCATCCCTGAAGATTTTGGATGGGCTTTCTCTTCTTTTGTCCTAGTTGCGAGATTTAGTTTGCTCCCCGGGCCGCGCTGGCCAGGCCGTACTATGTACATAGTTTTACGATGTACCTGTCGGAGTTATAGACGGCAGTAGCTGTAAACTGTATTTTACAAAGAAAGTACAGTTGTATGTGCATCATACTGTACATCGTAGAGTACACGTACTCTGTATCAATGCTCTGAGCGAGTACATATCCTACCAGAGAACGTCGTGCTGTAGCTCGTCATGTGGGAGAGTAAAGACATTGCTATTCTCTTTCTAGCTGCACAGCCTTGTCGGTTGTGCGTCGGCTTGACGGTGGTTGATGTATCAAGATGCACCCGCTGGCATTGGCATATCACGCATCACGCATCACGCATCACGCAGCCCGAATGCACAAAACCATGCCTAGCACAGAGCAGAGTATTCATCACGGTCATGTCTGCCGTCTGTCTTCATCCGTAGACATTACTCCGGGAAAGATAGAAGGGGAAAATAATATCCTGTCGCCAGCAGATCGACACTGGGGTCCTTGGAAACCCTGCCATCCAAAGGTGAGGGAAGTCGTCGTGTGCGCCAAGACAGTTTTCACGATCTGCACTCTAGAGGCTGCCAGAGTATCACAGAGACAGAGTGCAGCTGCATAGTTCTTCCAGTTCGTTATCAACTTATTACAGTCAACTCCGACAGAAACAAGATGCCTCCCTGGATGCCGCAGTTGGCTGCAGTGTCCCCTGAAATAATGTGGAATAAGAGTAATCACAGGGTACAATGTACACTGTACTACTATGTATGTACTCTGTGCAGCTGTTGGCGGCGGAGCTGTAAAAATTTTAATTTAATTTTTGGTTTGATTCTACTATGTATTTTATTCAATCAAACCGATCATCGCTACTCCGAGCGGACAACTTCCGCAAGGATCCAGAGGCTGACGATGCAAGAGGGCATCGCAAACGACTGTTGTTGGTTCTCACCTGCAGACTGGTCGGCGACCACAACAAGGAGGCCAACAGACAGGAACACGACAGACACAGACGCAGACAACAGGCAATTAACAAACAGACGCGTTGTGCTGCGTACAAACCAACGCAAACCAGCCAAATCATGGAATCCGTGCGTCGACGGGTTGCCAATGCAGGCGAGGACTGTCTGTGAGCACGATCGTCCACTCCGCCAGCCTTGCCACGTTCCTGCTGGCACCTGCCCTGTACTCTGTACATATGTACATACTATGTAGTAGTACGCCGCTCTCGTGACGATCTATGCAGTCTGGTCTGTGTTTGCTCTGTGTTTGCTCTGCTGTGGCGCCTCCTCCTGGCTGCATCACCCTCACGGCTGCATCACGGCAAGTTTGCCCCTTGCTTTTACCCTGTTTGCAAATCAGATTTAATCAACCCTACTATGTAAAATCGACACGTAACATCTCTGTCGCTCAAAAAAGAACAAGCTCATCGAACTCGCTGGAAAGGGGCACCATGAGACCACACTCCCTCTTTGTCAACCTGCACATACCCGAGTCCAATAACGGAGAGGGCCGGGAATGGCCAACCAAGCTATAAGGCGTATCATACATTGCATACAAAAGGCAATATAGCCTCCGCCGATACGGAAAGCCCGGTGGGTTTGTCATACCACACCGTCCACGGGGCTGATTTGTTATATGCCACATGTGATACCCTCTCTCCGCTGCCGCTTTTATAGCCAGGGATGGAGGGGATGCTGCCGGCACTGGTTGTCGCCTTCGCCTTGCCCGACGAACCAGTTCCTGCCATGCCAAACCGGACACAAGGCAACCTCGGTTGGTAAGTAGGAGAAGTCTTGGTTGGGTTGAATACAAAAGGGCGACCAGTGAAGTGGCAACGGTATGCGGGATATTCGTAGATCAATTGGATGGCGCGCTGTGACACCCGAGAGGTACAGATGATGGCTAGAGTCTGGATATGCACGGAAGCAATATAAAGAAGCGCACAGAAGGGCCATTGCGTAACACGACCAGCCCGCAATGTGCAGAAGGCGGCGGCAAGAGAAATGGGAAAGGAGAGGCGGCGCTTCTTGTCGTGCACGGGCTCGGGATGATCGGAGACTTTGTTTTGGGTATTTCTTTTTAATATTTTTTTGGAGCAGAGGCACAGCAGCAAGTAGTAACTACGCCCCCTTGTACTCGTAGCGCAGTCGATTTAGATCACGCTCGGGATCCACGCCAGCCATGGTCACCTTGGAGATGAGCACCACGCCATAGACAATGGCTGGCAGACTGCCTAGCACCAAGTAATTAAGCGACGCCGATGCTGCAGCGGTGCGGCCGTCTGGCAGAAATAGAGACAGGACCAGCATCACACACAGGCCAAAGTTGAGCACAGGCAAGTGCTGCTCGAGAGGACTGCCCGACAGCCCAGGCCCGGGCGACGAGAGAGATAACGAGAACAGCGGCGGCGGTGCACGCCCTTTGCCTTTAATGTCCGCGCCGCTCCATGCGTCCAGCGCGCGGATGCCCGTCCGTGTCGGTGGCTGGCAGTGCACCTGGTAGGCTGTAGCACCCAGCGATGTCAGCCCCAGCAGTGACACGATGAGAGACGACGAGGATGGCCGCGCGAAGCAGGCGACCAGGAACGGCACCATGGCCAGGCCGGGCACGACCAGAAGGAACTGGCGGAACTGCTCGTTGCGGCGCTGATTCTGCTCTGCCAGCGTCTGGATCAGTGCTTCTTGTTCTGTCTGGTCAGTCGCCCGTACGATTAAAATACTGGCAAAGCCCCATCTTCTCAAGTCCGCGCTGTCGGCTTCTCGACGCTCTGGCACTCACCCTCTTCGTCGAGGACCTCGTGGTCGTTAGAGTGTGTGTCGTCATCGTCGTAACGGAATGCGCGTCGCAGGCGCGTCGAGTCCATTGTAGATAGTGTCGTTTGTTAGGTCACGGTGCCGGCAGAGCAGATGCTGTCTTGCTGTCGCTGTCTTGCTGTCTTGGTTAGGCACCTGCAGAATGTTCCATAGCTCCAAGCTGCGACAGGCGTGCCTGCCTTGTAATGACGTGTGGCGACCCCTAGCGACTTCCTTATTATTAGTGGGCGGGAGCTGTTAAGCCGCACGTGCTTGCACCAAAAGCTAAAGCGGGTCGCCGATAAGAGCGATAAGAAATATACAGTGGTGTGTGTATTACTCTGTAGTATGTGGGTGTGTGTGGGGCGGGCAAATCAGTCCATCAGCCATTGGATTGACCTCTGCTTCAGTCGCAGTAGGAACATCACCAACGACGACGGCCCATATTGCGACGCACGCCCGACAGTTTTGCATACAGCAGCTGGTGTTTCCAGACCGGGTCATTCCAAACAACCGCAACAAACCTTTTCATACTCCCGCAAATGCTGTCAGCAGCGGGTAGACGTGCCGCCGCCGGCGTGCTCCGGCCTCAACAGCCCCTCCTCGGCCACGCCCTCGGCCTCAGCCAAGCCCGTGTGCTTGTTCTCGCTTCTTCTTCCTCTCTCTCTTCCTCCTCCTCGTCTCTATCAAAACGCACATTCAGCTCGGCACCCCAGCCTGGAGACGGGCCCCTCATGGAGCGGAGAGCAGACCGCGAACTGCCGGGTAGGCCTCAACACCCCAACCTTTGCTTGTAGTGCGTATAGAAACAAGACTGACCGTATAGACGTCGCCAAAGAGACCTTTCGGTGGTCCCGCTCAATGCCCTGGTTCCTCTTGATTGTCGCCGCCAGCAGTGTGGCCATCTTCAACTACCAGAAATCCTCCAGCCCCGTCGTCGCATCCACCCTCTACGCCCTGCGCACCTCCCCCAAGGCCCGCGCCTACCTCGGCGACGAAATCTACTTCCAGCAGAGCATCCCCTGGATCGGCGGCGAAATGAACCAGCTGCAGGGCCGCATCAACGTCCACTTCATGGTCAAGGGCACGCGCAACTCTGCCCGCATGCGCTTCACCAGTCGCCGGCCAACTGCCCGCGGTGTCTTTGAGACGCTCGAGTGGACGCTCGAGACCAGCGACGGCCACAAGATTGATCTGCTCGAGGATGTCACTGGCGACCCCTTCCGCGGCATCAATGTGCTCCCCGACGATCTGGTTGAAGAGATGGAGGCCGACTACGGCATCCTGCCGCCAGCAGCGTCTCGTGGCGTGCTGCCGAGCGACGAGGAGACACGGGGATTCCGGCAACCAACACGGAAGTGATGGCTGGGCGGAGGCTGAGCCGTTGTGTAAATACCAAACTAGTCTGGTGGGCAGACAGTACGAGAGCATGGTTCGGGATCTGTTTTGTCGTTGCTATACTTTGCTCATTTTTGCCATTTATTTTTGCTGCGGCTTTTGTGCTCTAATTTGCCAGGACACGGCGCTGATATTCCCTCTCTTCTACACTGTATTCATAACAAAAAGAATCAAACGTTTCAGCCAGAAAACCCCGGCTTTGTCTTGAAGTTTAATATATTCATGCCAAATACAATGATAGGTACTATAGATACAGATGGTGCTCGTCTCTCGTTTTACCGTTGAAAGATTCTGCTTTTTTTATTTTATCATTCGATTTGAAACCGGCCACTCACAGCCACCGCTCATGGACGGGCATCTGTTTGTGTAGACTCGTGGATCTCCTCCGGCAGCGCCTCATCGGCAAAGACGGCCTCGTCGGCCTCCTCAACCACACCCTCCAGATCCTCGAGAGCCTCGGCCGCAGCAATGCTGCTCTCGTCCTCCAGGCTCAGGCCAGTCAGGCCGTTGGCCAGCAGGTCGGCGATGCGGCCCTCGCGCCGTGCCTCCTTGAGCTCCAGATGCCGCTTGCGCGCCGCCTCGAGCTGCTCAGCAACACCGGGCGACCGCTCCTCCACCAGGCTGCGCGCCTTGGAAATGAACTCGGCCTTTGGTGGCGGCTTCTTGAGCGCGTCTTGGATCTTGACCAGCGCGCCCTTGGTGCCGCCCACACAGCCCTTGACAACCACAATGCCCAGCTCGTTGTCCACCTGCAGCACAGGCAGGTTCTGCACCGTCACCTGCTCGTTGCCCATGCGGCCGGGCATCTTCTTGCCCGGCATGACACGCGAACCACTGCCCTGCGACGGACCAGTCGTACCCATCGTGCGGTGGTTCTTGGAGTTACCGTGACTCTTGTTCTGGCCAGAGAAGCCGTGGCGCTTCATAACACCGGCAAAACCAAACGCGCGCGTCTGCGACCGCACATCCACGCACTGGCCCACGTGGAACCAGTCGGGCTGGATGCTGGTGCCAGGCGCCAACAGGCCTGCCGCCGTGCGCACCTTGAACTCGGCCAGGTGCTGCTTGGGCGCAAGGCCCTTGGCCTCAAAGTAGCCCAGCTGCGCAGGCGCCACCGTGACCGCGCGCTTCACGCCACTGCCGATCTGCACGGCCCAGTAGCCGTTCTTCTCGCGCGTCTTGTTGGCCACGACCTGGACGCTGTCCAGCTCGAGGACCGTGCAGGGGTAGCGCGTGCCCGTCTTGCTGTAGAATGCCGTCATGCCGCGTTTTGTCGCCAGCACGCCTGTCCGCAGCGGTGTTGTGTTCTCTCTACGCCGCATAGCCGCAGCGGGGCCCGTTGTTGGTGCCGGCAGGCCGGCCGTGACCTGGTTGAAGCGGGTGGGTTTTGAGCCACGCTTGGGCAGCGTGCTCCAGCCGTACTTGACACCACGGCGGCCCTCCACCATGCGGCTGGCCAAGAGTTGTGAGATTTGTGAGGATGCTATTAATGGTGCTGCTGCCGAGAGCTCTGTAGGTACTGTCGCTGTCGTCGTGGCCGCCGCCGTCGCCCGGGAGAGGCCCGCCCAGCACGACCGGGGCAGTAGCCGGGGCGCCATTGTGATGTGTGTGTTGGGGAGGGGGGGTGGAGGTTCTTTGGAGTAGAGTGCGTGCTGATTCCGGGGTTCAATTGAGGTCAATTTGGCACTGAGTGGCGTATCGTCGGCTCGTGTGTCGTGTGCGACAGCATACACTCAATCGTCAGAATGAAGCTATTTCGAGGTTTAGCGGGAAAGTGAAAAAAAATCGGTTCCCCAAAGTGGTGGACCAATCGGGACTAGCGTATGCAAGTAAGACACATATGGGGCCTATGTACATAATACTGGCCACCAAACCCGAAAACTTGCCATTGAATACGCACGTCGCCGTCGCATTGTTGCCGCCATTAATTCACAAAATATTAGCTACGAAACGCGGGTTAGCTCGAATCTGTCTCTTCAGGGGCAGGCTTCAACATGGTCTTCTATTATACTTCAACGGTGGTGAGCCCGTCGGCGTTCGTCTACGTCGGCAAAGACAAGTTTGAGAGTAAGATCAACGGTGATGAGCGCGTTTCGCATGGATGGTGAGATGGCGGGTAGAAAGTATGTATTAACACATTACAGACGAGGATCTCATCAAGTTCGGCTGGGAGGAGGATGTGTGGTGAGTGCTCTCTTGGTTGGTGGTATGGCGAGAGGCTGAGATTCGGACCGCGACTAACGGACTCAGGGTAAGTTGAGACTGCATTCAAGAAAACATAGGAACAGCAACGGAAAACTAACATCTACAGTTTCACGTAGACAAGCTGTCAAGTGCACATATCTACCTCCGGCTACGAGAGGGCGATAGCTGGGAGAACATCCCCGAGGACCTCGTCAAGGACCTGGCCCAGCTGACCAAGGCCAATTCGATCGAGGGCAACAAGAAGGACAACATTACCATCATCTACACGCCATGGTCGAATCTGAAAAAGGACGGCAGCATGGCTGTCGGCCAGGTCAGCTTCAAGGACAACAAAAAGGTCAAGCGTGTCCTTGTGGTACAGCGCGAGAACCCGATTGTCAACCGGCTCAACAAGACCAAGGTCGAGAAGCACCCGGACTTGCGGCAGGAGAAGGAGGACCGCCTGAAGGAGCTGCGCAAGCGTGATCAGTCGGCACAGCAAGCCAGGGTAAGTCTTTGGTGTCTATTGTGTCTATTGTGTGTTGGTTCCTTAAGGCAAATCTTGATACTGACTGTGCAGAAAAAAGAAGAGGCCCGCGTTGCCAAGGAGCGGCTGGAGCTCAAGTACCGCAAAGACCATGCTTACGACGATCTGTTTACCGAGGACAACTTGGAGGAGTCGAGCAACCAGAACCGCGACGAGAACTGGGAGGACGACTTTATGTAGCCTTGCTGAATCGAAGCCAATGAATTGATGACTAAACTTGCTCTACGCTATGCTGGCACAGCTTTATACTAATGTGACGGTATGACGCAAACGGAAGGTGCAGTAATGGCATGGCAGTGCGTACGTATGTCTCACTATTAAAGTTCATATACGCCGGTAAAACACGGCTCGGTCTACCTATTTGCCCCGTCCCCCGCCGATATTGCTGCCCATCTGGTTCGCTGCCGTGCCCTTGAGCGCATGGTCTGCTGGGTTTGCTGCCGACTCGTAGATGATGTTGGTCGGCGCCCGGCCCAGCTGCATCCATTCGCCCTTGAAGCCAATATATGAGATTCGAGTCACGTCCTCGCCGCCGTCGCCAAAGTTGTCGGGGATGAAGAGGGCCAGCCGCCGTGTCTGCCCAAACTTGGCCCGCTTGACAGCAAACTCCTGCACGTCCGACGTCTGCGCCAACTCAAACGTCTGGCTTGCGTGGCCGCCCTCGGCCTCTTCTTCGGCACTGCCGAAATCAATGTCCTCGCGGTTTTGGAACACGTGCAGTGTCCGCGGCGCCGAGTCGGACGCCGACGTGCGCAGCAGGATGGAGTGCAGCTTGACCTGGCCGGTGAAGGGAATGTGCATAAGCAGCTGCTCGTCGGCGTCGCTGGCAAGCTCTGGGCTGATGGCCAGCCGCTCGTCCCAGGTCTTCTTCACAATTGCACGGCCCGAGTCGGGCGTCTCTTCATTCAGCGTAAAGATCTGGTCAAAGTCAATGTATCGGTAGAGCGAGAACTGGATGGCGGGCGTGATGTCGTCCGAGTGGTCGTGCTCATGGTCATGGCCGCCGTGCCCGTGCCCGTGGTGCTCGTCGTGGCAGTGGTGCGACATGATCCCTGTTTCTTCCTGCAATTCTGGTGAAACAAGGTGTAAAATATCCGAGTAGTGTGAAGAATTTTGTTTGATTTATGAAAATTGTGTCGATGTGGTGGTGATGAGGTTGACTTTGAGATATTATCACGTGGCCTGCAAGCACTAAAGATCTAGTTACAGTGCTGGAAGGTGCCTAGACGTCTTATGTAATCGGGCCTCAAGAGTAGTCAAAAACAGTAAACGACGGCGACATCACACCACTATATATACTTTGAGCGGGCGAATAAAAATACATAAACCATGCCGTGGCTGGGGCTGGTGGGTTGGAACTTTTAATACATATTATTCATTACATCGTTACAATATACAAACAACATCGTCATGGACCTCGTCACCGATCGACCTGGACAGCTCGACAGCTCGACAGCTCGGTGATCTAATGTCTCCCGGTAATAGTACAGCAACCCAGCAAATGCCGCCTACTTGAATCCTCTTGCCGTCGTGGGCTTCTTCTTCTTCTTCTTCAACCTCGGACCGAAAGCGCCACCGGAATGGATTACGGGCTGCGACGACGGCATCACCTGGCTCGAAAAGACCTGGCTCGACATGATGGCCGGGCTCGCTTGCGAGTATGGCTGCGAGTATGGCTGCACCTGGCTCTGGTTCTGGAAGTGGCTCGGCAGCTTGATGGGCAGCTGGCTCATAGGCTGGCTGCTCGGCAAAACGCTGGCCGATTGTGCCCGGCTCGAGGCACCCGCCCCCATCGACAGCAGCCGCTCGCGATCGCGCTGGACCTTCTTCTCCAGCTTGCGCTGCTTCTTCTCGCGCGCCTGCTGGGCCTGCCGCCGCAGCTCCTCTTCGGCCTCGCCTGCAGCGCCGAGCGGCACCCAGCTAAACTGCTCAGGGTCGGTGCCGAGCTCCCAGTGCGTGATCAGACGCAGCTCGCCTTCCGGCAGCGGCGGTGCCGGCTTAATCGACTTTGCAAACTGGCGCAGGCGGCTGACGACAGGGTCCTCCTCTTCGAATTCGAGGTCGTAGTCGCCATTTTCGGTCTCGTTTCGCGGCGTGCCAGTATCTCTTGGTGTGCCCACGTCCTGGAGATCGTCCAGTTCTCTAGACGGAAGCACATAGTCGCCGTCTTCGCCACCCTTATGGCTACTAGCTCCTCCCAAGCCAGGCGAGTCCGGGCCTGGCACGCCATAGTCCTGCGACGAAGACATGAGCCAGATAGGCACGCTCGGCTTGGTAGGCGACGACGATAGGACCGTATCGCGGTAGTGATTTTGTACGCGCAGCTCAGCCGCCGACAGTGGCGTCGGCAGTGTGCTCTGGACCTCCTCAAGCGCAGGCGTGGTCACAGGTGTGGTTCGGGCACTTGCGCTGTTTGCGATCTGGCGCGGCATGACCACCATGCTGATCTGCGAATAAAAGAGCCGCACAGCCATGTACGCAACTAGGCCTTGCCGCCGCACAAAGGGATCGTCGCTGAATCGCTCTCGGTCGTCACGAGCAAGGCTGACAGAGCAGAGCCGGCCTATGACCTCGTATAGTGTGGCAAAGTCCTTGTTGCCTGCTTCTTGCCCTATGCGGTCTACTTGCAGCCCGTCAAAGATAGATACCCGCTGCTCCTCGAGGGCTCCCAGCTCAGAGACTTGTGCCGCCCAAGACAAGGCCGTGAGCTCTGCTCCAAAGTCTTTGAGGTAGTCCAAGTTGGATATATGAAGTCTGTGCTGTTAGTCTCGGGCTTTTTGGGTGTGTTTTTATAGTTCAAAATCAAGCAAGTGGTACGCACAATGTGGTGTAGGCAAAGCTACCATGTTGGTTGGCAATGTCGATGATCTGGCGGATCGTATCCAGCGGCGATGGAATCGGCAGGCCATCGTGAGGTACATCCGTTGCCTCAAAGGCATCCACCGAAGCTTCTTCCAGCCTTCCGTCCAGCATATTGTATAGACGAGCCATATTGTATACCTCAACCCTCCGCCTTGGCGCCCGCCATACTTCTGAAGCTTCTGTATCTGATAGTGCAAGAGGCTTCCCGGTGCTATAAAAGGGCTGTAGCACAGGCAACGGGGCGCGCAAGGTCTGCTGCAACTCTGACTCTTCCGCGACCATCTCGTCCACAAAGCCGTCGGGCACGGCAAAGCGATTGCCGAAATAGCCAATCACCTCGTCCTTCTTCCGAACTTGTTTCCGCCTCGAGTCTCGCTTAACCGTTTTGGTCTTTGGGAACGGTGTGGCAACAGGGCCGTCTGCATGTGGGGGGGAACAGCTGTAGAGCGACCACTGGAGAGACAGATCTGGCCGCAGAGCAATCACCTGGAAAAACTCGACACCGTTGTCGACATACTCGTGCCCAAAGTTCTCTATTGCGAGCTTGCTGGTCGCGTTCACGCGGGGTTCTCGCGGCAGCACAAGGATTGTCTGCTGGCCATTGTACTTGCCCTTTCTTCCTACGTTGTGGTAGTTGGAGTAGTAGTCGTCATAGGCGTAGTGAAACCGGAATAGTTCTTGTTCAAATTTTGGCTCCTGGCCCGGGATGGCGTTGGGAAACCGGAAGAGAGTGGCCTCGGGCTGCTTCATAGAGTACACCAGCGCAACAACTGCCTGTCTGGACTTGGAATGAGACCTGGCTGGCACTAGGCACAGCTTCAAGGTCCGGTCGGTCGGGTTGCGCAGATGCGGACAAGATAGCAGCAACAGAGGCTGGGCATGTTTGGGCTTGGGCACCCCCTGGAGTGGCTTGGCGTGGGATAAGTCAAACCAGAAGATGGACGTTGTCGTCAAGACGAAGACGTGGGATGGGTTGCAGGGCGAGATCTGCACATCAATAACGACATCCAAGCTGCCTGTATACACCGTGTTCAGCGTCAGCATCGGCTTCTCTTTGTGGTCGATGTCGACAATGTTGACTGCCGTAGCATTCCCAAGTAGTAAAGTCTTTGACTGGGCCCCCGAGGTTGAAGGCAGCCATGTGGCCCGGTTGAGGTGGCCGAGGCCGGGCGTGGTGATTGAGTATGGGCTGGGGTCGCGGCCCTCTGCCAGATTTCCCTGCGCATAAAGAACAGTAGACAGCACGGCCTTGCGCATGTGCCGGTCACCGAGAATGTTCCAGACAGACCAGTTGCCACCGTCGTCCACAATGGCAAGCTGAGGGGAGTGCGTGCCGGTGGCCGGGTTGAACGCCATGTCGCACTGCATCCGGCCGCCCGTCTCACTCATGGGGATGCGTATCTTGAGATCCATGGAGACGAATGAAGACCCTTGGCTGTCAGTGTTAGGGCATGCAGGTGTATCGTCCAAGACGGGCGCGCGGCCGAGTGTGGGCTCAAAGATGAGCGTCTCGGCCGACTTTTGCGCAATCAGCCACCGCGACATGGGCTTGGCAGGGTTGTCCACAGCAAATTTGATTTGGTTGATGGCCACCGCGTTGCCGCACCAGTAGCCCTCGTCCTGGACATCAATGTTGTCGAGCGCAACAGAGACATTTCCACTGGCAGCCCACGCCCAGTCCTGAGGCGAGACGCGCACGACGCGCAGCGCATGGCCGGACTCGCCTGTGGCCATAGCCAGGACCCGGCAGTCTCGGCGCGTGTCCACCCGCGTGTCTGTGATGCTGCCGTACGCAAGCAGAGGCAGCCGTGTCTGCGGCTTTTTAAGATTCTCGGCCTCTCTGATGTCCTCGATGACGTCGTCAAAGGGCGGGCCGGCAATACCTTCCAGTGCTTCCGGGGCGCCTTTGAGAAGCCACGCCATGTACGAGCGTGGGTTGACAGCTGATTCCATGTAGCCTCGCGAGACTTCCGAGGTCAAGGGGCTGTGCCATTGCTCAAATGGCCTGATCTGTCGCCAAGAATACGCTGGCTCGTCGTTAGTGTCCACAAGCAAATAAGTTCAACAGGACCAGGACGTGCCGTGGACATACATTTTCCGGTTTCCCGGTTTGATACTAGAGCGCCGACACTTGTGTGCCCGCTCGCATCTCTGTTCTGTGGAGATGTGCCATCTTCCGTTGGGATGTATGTGAGACGGCCGACGTGGCCGAGCACCGAGTCGTTGGTCCGATGATCGCGCACAAGGGTAAGGACAGCGGCTTTGTCTTTTCTGTTTCTTCTTTGCTTACTGCCCTTCTTATCCCTTATCTTTTCCCCGTCTCTCGGGTGCGCTCCCGAGCGGCCTCCTTCAGCCATTTTGACTGGAATCAGGTGTGTACTCAGAGGCAGATGGCGACAATATCATGATTTGTAGCTGAGGAGGCGGCCGGGCAAGAGAGCAGAATGCAGGTGCTTGAATGGTCAATCGCTGGTAATAGAGATGCGATAAAATACAGAATAAATCATAGAGTAGATTTAGCTGGGTCACATGGCTGTGAGAGGCGCGTGGGGCTGTGTGTGCGACAAACGATGTCGGCCGCGTGAATATATGCTTGATTGAAGCTGCTGTGAATCCGACGAAGTTTGAAGGTTTAAATATGGGTCTCGTTGTGGTTTCGACCAATCATGCGAGACACATCCTTGCGACCGCGAAAAGTCGCCAGGGTGACCGTGCTTCCCAAATAGGAAATGCGTGTCAACAAGGCGCGACGCTTAATTAATCAGTCTTCCAACAAACAACATTCTGCCGTCGTCGAGCACCTGCGACGACTCTCACGACTGCGACTTGACGCTGCATACCGCCGACTCTACATATATACGCATCTGCTACGATATAATTCAAACGAGCCTTTTTTCTTTGGTCGACACCGAGCAACAAGAAGCGACCCCTCCCTCCCCAGGAACCCCCCTCAAGAACCCCTCTTAACAACTCCCCTCGAGACGATCAGCAATGGCGTCGACATTCGAGCCGTCCATGTCGACAAGCCGGCAGACTGCGCCGCATGGCCCGTCCATGGCCGACCAGCTGCCGAGCATCGACTTTGGCTTTGATGCACTGCGCGAGCGCATGGCGCGGTTTACTGTGCGCTTCGACGGGTTTATCGAGCAGGGCCGCAAGCGCGTCCTCGAGGAGCGCAACCAGTTCCGCATGAACGTTGCCGAGCTGCAGGAGGACGAGCGCATGCGGAAGCGCGATATCGAGATCATGCAGGTCAAGTCCAACAGTCTGCAGCAGACACTGGCCAAGGAGAAGCAGGAGAAGCAGGAGATGGAGGCATCGATTGCCGCGCTGCAGAACCAGCGCAACCGGCAAGAGGCCGAGCGCGATGCGCTGGCCCGCCAGGTGGCCGACACACAGCGGGCGATTGATGCCAAGGTGGCTGCACAGCAGGCGCGCGCACGGCAGCGCGAGGCCCAGGCGAGGTTCAACGTGCCCGAGCTCGACTTTTGGGTGACGAACCTGTGCCTAACAATGGAAGGCGCGGGCAACGACGACCGGTTGCGGTTTGTCTTTACGCACATTGACGACCAGGACTGGGCTCGCGAGGCGTGGTTCGAGCTGGACACGTCGCAGCGGGACTATGCGGTGCGGCACTGCCGGCCCAAGCTGGAGCGCGAGAAGGTGGACGGGCTGCTGGACCGGGTCAACGAGTCACGCGAGCTGGTGGTGCTGCTCAAGGGCATGCGGGAGCTATTCGTGGAGGCTATGAAGTCGGGGTAGGCGTGTGTCGGGCGGCACGCAAATCCATTCGAATCCATTCGAATCTGCGGTAATGATTGATGACTAAGCCACGACGCCAGGATATCTGCGGCGAAGGAGGGTTGGGACTGGCTGGGCGGCGCAGGCGTTATGGAGGTTCTTGATACCTTGCTTTTCTATTGTTTTAATTCTGATGTTTTGTATATACGACATTTTCAAGATGATCTTTAGTTTGGCTTCGATGTGAAATGTGACGAGGCTGGGTGTGGCCATATTGTATAGTGGTCATAGTACATACATTTACAGGCGATTACCGCTATAATCAGCGAATAGTCCTGGCCTGTTATCAGGGTCTACGCTAGCCAGTCGCGATCCCCGCAACGCGTCCAACAGTCCCCAGCTCAACCTAGTCCTCTTTAACAGCCACGACAACCACGACAATCCACGAATCAACCACTCATCACATCTACCAACTCATACATCTGAAACCCCCATCCAACTCACAAAACTTAAAATGAACCCTGACCGCACCACCGAGAAGCAGGCTGCCGCCCAGGCCGCCGTCGATATCCTCCACGAGATGTCCACCATTCTCGTGAGCCCCCTTATCCTTGGATCCTCTCAGAGACACAAAAAAAAGACGCGAACTGACTGATAGAACTGTCATTTGGACCGCAGGGAGCTGTCTATCTGCATCTCCATGATTGAGAACGGCGTCAGTCCTGTTGCGCTCGCGGTAAGTCCCATGTGTGCTTGCAGCCGTATTTCAGCCCAAAATCTAACAATCAGCAGAAAGCCGTCGAGAAGCTGCGCCAAGTCAAGCGACAGGTCGACCAGTCGTAGGTGAATGCCTACAGCATGGTGCGGTACACAAGATTCACACGATAGACGGTAAAAGGCGGACGACGGACGACTTGCCGCGATGGGTGCAGGCAGACGCCGCTGGCGTTGAACACACGGCTGCAAAGCGGCCTCCCGCTCCGGCGTCTGGTTTGCACTAGGCATGACTACACACGAGCCACCGGCATACTAGATGCATACGGTCACTAGGATATGCATATAACATAACAAGGTCGAGCCGCGGTTGTTGCTGGCCAAGGTCGGCTGAGCAACAAGGTCGGCATGGGTTTACTACGTCCACAGGGCGCAAGCACGAGCTATGGATTACACAGCACACGGCGAGAGAATAGAATGCACCTAATCTACTTTGTATAAGCTATAGAAGAAGAAGAATAAAAAGAAGCAAGGCGTTGCTGTCTGTATTCCTAACAAACGATTGTAGTAGTAAGACGAGACTGTGAGCAAAGAGCCAAAGGACGCAGTAGAGCAGTAAAGAGATATGAGTTATATATAAAATGACAGTGAAGCGGTGTATAAAATGATCATGGTCGTAACTTGGGTCGTAAACAGAGAACAATGGTGTAAACATGAAAAGAGGGAGATAATAACAAGAGAAGAAAAGAAGGAAAATAAAAATAAAGAAAACTCAAAACAAGGACAAGAGAGAAGAAGAAGGAGAAAAAACAATAACCCCGGCCATATGCATACCCAATTCTTTTCCTTTTAATTTTCAATGTTGTTGCATCTAAAATGTTATGCAACGTGTTGCGTCTCTTGAGACTGATATCCCAGCTGCTGCCCAGCGGAAGAGGTCCATGCTGAGCTCCAGCTAACCGACCTCTAGCGGTGCCCAAACAGTTGAATCTCCTCTTCATCATCGTCGTCGTCATCATCATCATCGTCGTCGTCGTCGTCGTCGTCGTCGTCTTCGTCGTCGTTAGTTTCTTCGTCATCGGCGGCATCGTCAGTGTCATCATCGCCTGCAGCAGCAGCCCCTTCACCGCCGCCGCCGCCGCCGCCGAAGTATGGACTGATTTTGCGTCGTCCCCAAGCCAACGTGCGCCGGTCAAAGAGCCCGAGGATATCGGCATCTTCCATATCCGACGATTGCCGGTAGTCGTCTTCATCGCCAGAAATTTCAAATCCCTCTTCACTGTAGCCTGGTGGTGCTGTAGCTAGCACCGGCGCGCGCGTAGGAGATGTCATATATGAAGGCGATGCTGATCGGAAGGACATGGTTGGAGGCGGCGGCGAACGCGGGTGTGCCAGTAGAGAGACACCCCCGCCTTCAGTATCGGACCTGGTAGGGCTTGACGACAGAGGTGTGCCTGGTGGGAGTAGTGTGTCGTGTTGCGCTGTGCGAGCTGCCGTCGTTGTGTTCAACGTTGTAGGTGCAGGTGCTGTTGCTGCAGCCGTAGAGGCCAGGCCACCGTCGGCCACTTCGGCCAAGCCCCCATCATTTGCTTGCCGCTGTCCGTTGTGCGTGGCGGGTGGGTTTATCAGCAGCAGCTCGACTGTGTTGTATGAAAGGCATACTTCACACCGCAGCCCGCCCCAGTGGTAGTCGGTCGACGTCTTGGCCTCGCAGTCGTTGCACAAGATCAGCGCGCGCGTGTTCCGATACTCGTCCGGCATTGGCTGCTCCTGCAGGTGCTTGTCTAGGCGCCGGAACATGCTCTCCATGTTCTCGACACTCTTGTTGCAAATCGGGCACTTGTACGACTGTTTGATGTACTCGGCACGGCAGTCGTCGTGGATCATGTGCCCGCACTTCATTGTCACCACCTTTTTGTGCGTTGTGAAGATGTACTCGCCGCAGATTGGGCAGTCGCAGTCCATCACGCCCTCACGGCAGCGGTGCGACTCTTCCTGGTTGATGGCGATGCACGATCCGCATTTCTTGCAGTGCACGAAATCTTTGCACAGTCCTTCGCCAACACGGCAGATGCCACAGTCGGCGCAGTGGTAGATGCTTGTTTCCGGGTCGTCGTTCCAAAGCTTGCAGATGTTGCAGTAGTATCGAGCCGCCGACTCGCCGCACTTGACACACACATCGCCGACGCGCTGTGCATGTCCACACAGCATGCACAGCATGTTCTTGGTATCACGGCGCGGCAGCACATGGTCCTCGACGTCGTCATGGCAGAGCCGGCACGTGTACCAGCACTCACATGTCGAGCATTGCATCTTGACGTTGCGGCGGTAGTGCTCGCAACCCAGAACCTTGCGCGGCTCGCAGCCTTCTTCGCTGTAGGGCTCGCCCGGTACATATGTGGGCTGTAGGTCGTCATGTGATAAAGTAAATGTCTGCGGCGGCAATGCTGATGCCATCAGGGAGGCGTGCCACAGCTTGAGGGACTCGAGCGGCCCAGATGGATGGTGTTCCTCGTGAGCAAGCTGTGCTGCTGTTGACTCGGCCAATGCCGCTACGCCTGGGCTGGTGTGGGTCTCGGCTGTTGTCGTCGTCGTCGTCGTGCCCGCTGGGCTGCCAGGCGTTATTGGCCGGGTGGGTTGCAAGGTCTTCTTAAGTCTCTTGTAGTCCTCGATCAGCAGGCTGTGCATCATGTGTGCCTTGTCGGACGAGTGGATGTCGTTGCGTGACTGCACCGCCAGGATGCGCCGCCGCAGTGCCTGCATGCCGTCGTCCTCGGGCAGCTCGACATTGCCAAAGAATCCAGCCGGCAAAGGGGCGACAATCGAGGCACCTTCTGCCATGATCGCGGCAACTGGAGGCGCTTCAGATCCTCGATCTGGCAGTGACGGTATCGGCCGCGTATTTGAGCTTGGCCCAGGGACTGCTGACTCTTCTTTGCTTTGGCTTTGCTCTGCTAGAGGCAATGACAGAGGTAGTGGTGGAGATGGCGCCTGTTCGTCTAGAGCGAGAGTGCTGTTCTGGGTCGGTGTCCGGGGCGATGCTGCCGTCTCTCCTGTCTCGGACTGCATTGTAGATCTCTGAGCCTTGTTGGCCAATCCCGGAGTCTCATCGTCGTCGTCGTCGATGGCGGCCGAGTCGAGCAGGGTCGGCTTGACGAGTGGGGTGCTTGGCCCAAAAGCAGACGAGGTGAAGTTGGACGACAGGCGGCGTGCTTGGCGGAGGACAGGGTCGATGATGAATCCGGGGACAAGAGAGGGCATTGAGAATAGTAGCGAGGGAGGTGGGTGGCCGCTGGGTGTCGATTGTTGAGTGTTGAGCAGAGATCACGAGATGGGCCGATCCAAGGGAAAAGCCAAAGCCACTTCCCGGACAATCGGGTTGGGGGAACAAGGAATGTCGATTAAAAAACCAGGCCAATCAGAGCTAGACACAGGCTCGCAGGCGTGAATGTGACGGGGTACTATGTATGCGAGGGCGCGAAAAGAGACGAACAGCGAGGTCGAGGTTGCAAGGTCGGTGGGCGAGAAGATGCTACAGTAACTGCACAGCAGCGATATCGTCCCGTCTGTTCTGCTCTGTAATAATAGTGTTGCTAGAGCGTCAGACCTGGCCCAGAACAGCAGGCGGGCGTGGGCGGCAGCTGCCTCTTACAGTGTAATCCTGGGCGGCCCACGAGCGACAGTGGGGTTGCCAGCGGGGCGTAACGCGATGTGCTGAATTTGGCACGTGAATATGAATTATATAATGTTTGAGTATGTAATCTATATCTTGAACTTGTTGCCGTGATATTTTTTGTTCTCTTAATCGTGATTTTTAGTTTAGATTTTATAAAATATATTCTTTCGATGTTTTTATTTGGTTGGTTTATTCTCTACTATGTAGTCAAAGACAAAACGCCGATATGCATGGTTGTGTTGAGAACCCAAGAATCGTATTCGCAAAGTGATGGGCGGTCTGGCTCGACAGGAATATTCCTGGCCGTTTAACTCAACAATGGAGCAGCTCTCAAATTTATGTTTATATTTTCTATTTTATCATAGGATATCCAGCAAGCTAAAAGGAGGTTGGACCCTTTGCGCAAGGCTCAAGCACAGACACGAGGCTGTCGGCCAGAGACAAGATGGCAGACAGTGCGCTGCAAGACGGTAGGTAGCCCGAGAAGGCATAGATTTTCGATGGACAGTCCAAGCTCACAGACCATAGACGGCTAATGAATAGCAGCTCGTGGGTCTTGGCGCTGGTGGTTGCAAATCCCCGGGATTATTTTGAGTAGAGGAGACTGGTAGATCTTACGGAGCAAAGCTTTGTCGGCCCCAGGCCGATGACTTGGCCGGCTGGTCTGGACCAAACGACTCGACATTTGTCGTTTGTACCATTTCTGCTCTAAACACCCTGGGCTTGTTTACTTCCATCTAATTACCCATCCTAGCTGTTGCATGTCATCAATACCAAGCCACTCTGATGCTTGCCAATGCAACCCTTCAGCCGTCAGGATCCCGTATTTAGACTCTCCGGCCAGGCTGTCCCTGATTTCCATGGCCACCCTGACCCATCAATAGCGCAATAATGACAATCGAGATGATTCGAACTCAAAATAGATATGGCACGACCCTGGGTATGATCATGTCAGTGGACCTCTCCAAGAGTTTGTCTTTCGACTCTTCTCTCAGGTCCCGTACTCCATACTCCTTTGGAACATCAGCAGCCCTGCCTCTTGCACGCACTTGTTTACCTCGACGCTTAATCCGATACCAAGATACATATCTTGATTCGGTTGTCTGCTTTGCCTCTGCCAGCTTGCTTCTCCCCGAGTCATGTTAATGCCGCCCAGTCCAGATCCCGTCGTACGAATAGAGCACTGATTTGTCTCAATATTCAAGGCTCTCACAAGGCTGTGTATTCTGTGTCTGATACTTCCAATATCCAGTGACGATTTATTTCACCAAACTCACAAAAAGACGCTCCCAGCCGTGTGTCGTACACTGAAATGAGGTCAGTACTTTTCTGCCCCAATTCGGCTCCCTGTGGGTCGGCATATCCTTTTCAGCTTCTCCTGCATACCCCCACTTTTAGCATGAGCTTCCCGCGTGTCTTATCTCTGATTGGCCGAACATCCACTTTCAACTGTTTTATTGGGACACAGTTGGGACAGAGTTGGGACAGCAGCAAGAACACCACTGCCAGGCTCAGGCCCTAACGACTCCCCTGTAGGGTCTCACAACGCTGGCCAGTCGCAGTCTTGGCCGTCCCTGGGACCGCTGCGGCTGGCCTTAGCTTGTCGAGCAATACGAAAAGGACACCTCGCCCTCTGCTCCATCCCTTTTCACGCTCTTACGCGGCGCGTCAATAATTTAGAATGTGGTCTAGGTTCGGACGGGTTGCGTGAAGCTACTCTGTAGAGCTCCGTGGCGTCTTGATAGCTTTGGGTGTGTATCGCAAACTCGATTTGCTACATCGTTCATTTCCCACTCTGCTCATCAAGCTGTACATAGTAGCTGTACACAGTAGGTGAGAGCTTAGTCATGTTTAAACAACATAAGAACAATCGTGGTCGTGATGTAATCAGCCCGTCGCTCCTTCCGTGCCTGCTGGTCGTGTTGTTCAATCCCGGCCATCGCTCCTCCCCCGTGGGAATCTTGCTCTGATTCGGGTGCAACAAGCTCCTTCCTTCTAGACCTTTTCTGTCCCTTCTGTTTCTACCAAGTATTAATAGCAAACTACTGCAAATGTAAGATATTACGTCTCCATCTTCCCCTATGGCTGCGTACTTGTAGGTACTGTATGTACAAACAGTAGTAGCTCACTGCTCGACTTACTGCCACACCCCCTTGCCTTGCGCCACCCATGCCCGCTACCTCCTTTTAGTTCCTTCTCTAAACGTGTTTTCAACTTCATAGCCTTTGGGTGCTCCTTCCCTCCCTGGCCAGTCCTCAGTCCTCAGTCCTCCACACCATCTTGCTTCTCGTTGCGAGAACGTCCTCTCTTCATCCTCCCCTCCCCCTTTTCATCCTTTCGTCCTGTCGTTCAGGCTTCTTCTTTTTCATTTCTTCATTGGTTCCTTTTCCCATTCACGGCCGAAACCTTTCTATTTTCTTCGTCTTCATTCGTTTCACTCCTTTACATCGTAGGCCTTTTATCTCGTCTTTTTTTTCTATTTACCTCCTCGCGACATCCTCCTCGACCTCCTCTTCGACATCTTCGACAACCACCCCAGTTGCTCGTTGCCGTCGGTCGCAGTTCGAGACTCTTTTCTTCTGTCTATCCAAACATTCGACTCTCACACCAATTTCCATCTCTACAATACCGCTTTCCCCTTCTCCAACCATGGCCGGCAAACAGTCGGCTGCGGCCTCCGGTGCCCAGCCCGCCGGTGCCGACACCCTCCGTCAACGGACCACAGCAGACACCTTGCAGGTCAAGAGCGCAGGCGCCGATGAGCTTGCTTCTCAGACCACCCCCAACCTGACCAAGGAGAACAAGACCGTCCCCAAGAAGAAGCAGCCGCAGCAGACCTCTGTCCTGCAGATCCTTGCCGACTGGGAGGTTGTCTATGCTCCCATCATCTTCACGGCCCTGGCCCTCTTCACCCGTCTCTACAAGATTGGTCTCTCTGACATTGTCACATGGGACGAGGCACAGCAAGTCACCCCCCAGTAATCTCTACCACGCTCAACATTGGAGCTCCGTGCTAACCATCACCACAGCTTCGGCAAGTTCGGCTCGCACTACCTCCAGCACACTTTCTACTTCGACGTCCACCCTCCTCTGGGCAAGCTGCTTGTTGGCCTGTCCGGCTACATCGCGGGCTACAACGGTAGCTTCGAATTTAAGTCTGGCGAGACCTACCCGCCCGAGATCGACTTCTGGACCATGCGCGCCTTCAACGCCCTGTTTGGTGTCCTCCTCATCCCCATGGCCTAGTACGTCTATTCATCACTACTTGGGGCTCACCGACTACGGCGAAGCTCCAGCTCTCTATACGCTATATCAAGATCTGTTTGACCTGATCTGCTATATTAAGATGCACTACTGACCGCCAACAGCTTCACTGCTCGCACTCTCAACTTCTCGCGCCCTGCCGTCTGGCTCGTCACCCTGATGGTCCTTTGCGAGAACAGCTACACAACCATCTCTCGTACGTTTGGCCCCCCCGCGTTGCACTGCACTGCAATGACGCTTCACAACTAACACCATTCTCCAGGCTTCATCCTTCTCGACTCCATGCTGCTGTTCGGCACTGTTGCCACCGTGCTGTGCTGGGCCAACTTCCACCGCGTCCAGAGCCAGAGCTTTGAGCCCGAGTGGTTCTTCTGGCTGTTTATGACTGGTCTGAGCATCGGCTGCGTCACTAGTGTTAAGCTGGTCGGTCTCTTCGTCACCGCCATGGTCGGCCTCTACACCGCCGAGGACCTGTGGCACAAGTTTGGTGACATCAAGATCAAGCCTGTAGGTTACTTCTCAACAAACAAAAAACTTGTGACACTCACCCCGCTACTCTGTACTAACCGCGCAGCCTGTTCTTGCCGCCCACGTTGTCACCCGTGTTGTCGGCCTCATCGTTCTGCCTTTCCTCGTCTACCTTCTCAGCTTCGCCATTCACTTTGCCGTCCTCACCCACTCCGGCCCTGGCGATGCCCAGATGAGCTCCCTCTTCCAGGCCAACCTGGAGGGTACCGAAGTCGGCCAGAACAGCCCCCTCGAGATTGCCTACGGCTCGCGCGTCACCCTCAAGAACATGGGCTACGGCGGTGGCCTGCTCCACTCGCACGTCCAGACCTACCCCGAGGGCTCCGGCCAGCAGCAGATTACCTGCTACCACCACAAGGATGCCAACAACGACTGGTTCTTCTACCCGACCCGCGAAGAGCCCGCCTACGAGAGTGAGGAGGAGCCCGTTTTTGTCGCCGACCAGGCCGAAATCCGCCTGATTCACGCCCAGACCGGTCGCAACCTGCACTCGCACGAGATCTCCGCCCCGGTCACCAAGGCCGACAAGGAGGTTTCTTGTTACGGCAACCTGACTGTCGGCGACGCCAAGGACTACTGGAAGATTGAGGTTCTCGATGACGTCGCTTCGCGCGACCGCAGCCGCATTCGCACCCTGACGACCTCTTTCCGCCTCAAGCACAAGGTCATGGGCTGCTACCTCCGTGCCGGTAACGTCAACCTTCCTCAGTGGGGTTTCAGACAGATCGAGGTTTCCTGCGCCAAGGAGAACAACCCCCGCGACACCTACACCCACTGGAACGTCGAGGCTCACACCAACGAGAAGCTGCCCGCTGGTAACCCCAGCGTGTACAAGTCTCCCTTTATCCGCGACTTTATCCACCTGAACGTTGCCATGATGACGAGCAACAACGCCCTGGTTCCCGACCCCGATAAGCAGGACGACCTGGCTTCTCAGTGGTGGCAGTGGCCCATTCTCAACGTCGGCCTGCGCATGTGTGGCTGGGACGATAAGATTGTCAAGTACTTCCTGCTGGGCAACCCTCTGGTCTACTGGGGCTCCACAGCTGGCCTGGGTATTTTCGGTGCCCTGGTTGCCTGGTACGCTATCCGGTGGCAGCGCGGCTTCACGGAGCTTTCGCAGTCCGACATTGACCACATCCACTACGCCGGTATCTACCCCGTCATCGGCTGGTTCCTGCATTACCTGCCCTTTGTCATCATGGCCCGTGTCACATACGTGCACCACTACTACCCGGCCCTCTACTTTGCCATTCTTACGTTTGGCTTCCTGGCCGACTGGTTCCTCAAGGCCCGCAACGCCATCATTCGCACTGTCGCCTTTGGCGTCCTGTACGCCGGCATCATTGGCCTGTACGCCTACTTCATCCCCATCTGCTGGGGTATGACCGGCCCCAGCTCTCAGTACAGCTACATGAAGTGGTTCGATAACTGGAGAATCTCCGACTCTGCCTAAGCGGGCGAGCGCTTCTTTATTCCTTTATGGACAAAAGACCAGTTCTCGGCCTCGGTCCGGGACGATTACGAGTGATGCATAACGGATCACCCAACAACTCTTAAGCCTACCAGCACAACTAAACTGGATAGACATCACTTTTCAGGCCGCTTTCCTTTATCATTGTTTTTTAAACTTTTAACTCTTCCTTTATTCATTTTTTTTGCCGCAAAAGAAAGATGGGGGATGGGGGGAGGTCTCGGGCGGGAGTTCTGGCTACACTTTGGGAATGTTTTATTATACATATATTTTCTATCACCACGAAAAAAAAGAAAAGGATAAGATGAAGAGCCTTTTCTTTTGCGACTTTCAGACCTCCCCTCACAAATACCGAAATTCAAACCCCAAAAACACACACCAACCGGCCCAGCAGGGCTTCCATTATTTACTATGTAATACAACACGATTTCTGTCTTTTTCATGCTTTTAACCGTTTCATGCTTGTCGCAAACGCAATGTGAACAGAGTCAATATACGACGGCATCATGTATCTCTCATGCAGTGCACGTAGTATGTGTAAGACAGGGCGTGGGAAGCCAGTGGTGAAGCGAGAGTCATGCAGGACGTAAGACAAGTGTGGGTATTGCAGTACATAAGATAGCATGACGAGAAAAGAAGGCGACAAGTAATAATCTATAGAAACGGCTTCCAAAAAAAACAAGACTTGCTGAAAACACATGCTCGATGTAGCCAATAAGTATGCAGTGGACGCAAGAGTTGGAAGCAACGAAAACAGCAGAGACAAAACAATAAGAACAGTAAACGCATATGTACATATCAAGACTGGTGCTTATCCAACAGATAGCTAGACATTACTGTAGAGGAAGGAGGGGGGGTATGAACGAAAATGAGGCGGTGACTTAACAGCAGCCATTGGATTTCTGGTAGTAGTTTTGGTCGAGCCGCAGGCCGTTCCGACCGGCAGATGCTGCATTGGCTGCATTGGCTGCGGCACTCGATCCCTTGACACCCGATCGCCGGTCGTTGAGGTCGTACCGTCCGGCCTGGATGTTCTGGTAGATGCGGTCGGCCACGCGCAAGAACGCATGCTCGACGTTCTCGCCGCTCTTGGCGCTTGTCTCGACGTACTCGAGCACGCCGTTCCGCTCGGCCCATTCTTGCGCTTCTTGCCGCGTCACCTGCCGCTGGTTGGACGTGCCGTCCTCGTCTGAGCCCTCGGTCAAGTCCGCCTTGTTGCCGACGAGTACGACGACAATGTCCGGGTCGGCAATCTGCCGCAGATCATCGAGCCAGTCCTTGACGTGCAAGAAAGTCTGTTTGCGTGACAGATCAAACACCAGCAGGGCACCCGATGCGCCGCGGAAGTACGACCGCGTGACGGACTTGTATGTCTCCTGGCCGGCCGTGTCCCAGAGCGAGAGCTTCATGTGTTTCTGAGGCTCTTCCGGCTCCTTTGGCTTCTGACGCGGCGGTTCCGGCAGGCCACCACTGCCGCATTCCGTATCAGCCGACTGTCCAGATATTGAGGAGAGCGGTGCCGCAGAAGAAGCAAACGAGGTCGGGGTAGCGCTGCCGGTGGTCGCAGCGGCGGCGGCATTGCCTCCGGGGTAGTACTGCTTGCTGTGTGGCGGGCCAACAGGAACGATCCGGCTGCCGAACTCAACACCAATAGTGACGTCGTGGTGAGCGACGAAGCGGCCCTCGCAAAGACGGATGGTGAGACTGCTTTTACCGCAGCCGGAGTCGCCAATGCAAACCAGTTTGGCAATGTAGCTCCATGGTGGCGGGGGCGTCGACGTCATTGGGGGGGGGGGGGGGGGTGCACAGATTGCAGTGTTGTGTGGTAGTTTGGCAGTTGGTCGATGCAGCAGTCCAAGATGCGATTGTGCTATCCAAGAGGCAAGTCGTCGAGTGCCGAGTGTCGAGTGCCGAGGTCGAGGGGTGGAGGTGGTTGAAGTCGTCGCGGTGGTCGAGAAGGAATGGCAATGGATAGCCGTTAGTGGCAAATGCGACGCAAAAGAGAGATAGGAGCCGGCTGCAGTGCGGCGTCCAAAAAGGTGAAGCGAGAGCTATTTGCTGGTGCGCGAGTCAGGGCTTATCGTCGCTGTGTGTGGTTGATGTCATGCACGAAGCGCCACACAGGAGGTGTTGAGACACGTCTTACGTAACATTCCAGATAGCAGTGGCAGTCGCAGTGGCCGGTCTCTCACGTGGGCACAAAGTCGGCGCTGCCAGCCCCCAAGGCAGGTCCCCTTGCCTATTGCTGTAGTGGGTCTTGTGATCGAAGTGGGTCCATTGCCTTCATCGAGAATCTCGCTCTTCCTTCTTCTCGAAATACAGCTGACCGAATGACCCAACACGCGAGTGGGTCCACTGAAAGCAGCAGCACGAGCCTGATAACGTCGACGATGGCCATTCCGTAGTGCTTGTCTTTACTTTCGCTGTCTTGTTTGCCTTCTTTGCTCTATTTATGCAAGCTGGGCCACAGACTGACTCTGTCCAAATATTCTATGCTTCACTCTATCCCCAGGCACTCGGCTCTGCTGTCGTCCATGCACGTGCTTTCCGCTTCTCTGTTCCGCTTCCACATCGTTTCCATTGTCCATTTACAGAGTAGCACTCACTCCCCAGCGAGCCCGTGAAAGGCAGCAAAGAGACCTCAAGGCACCGGCACCCATCGTACATCGTAGGCCTACTGTAGCATAGTATTACTTCTTAGACACAGGCAGCGACGCAGCTAGCAAGCTGTGACCCACTTACCCGCTCGGATGCATCCACTGTACCACGGAAAGACACTGGTGCTGCGTCAGAGTCGGAAGGAGCCACAGCCTCTCATTGCCCACTGTTTTCGTTTAGGGCAAGCGCTACTGCCGGGACGTCGTGTGCTGCGTGTGCCTTGCCTCGCGCCTTCCTCGACCTGGACTGCTTTCTGCCGTTATAATCATCCAGCGGTCACGAAACCATCGGACCTCGTGCCTTCCTATTCCGCATCATTTTGCTGGCTCCTCAGACCCCCGCCGTTCTTGCCTTTTCTTCATCAAAAGTGCCATTCTCCCCCCTTATCCCCGTCTTGCCCACTGCCAGGCATCGCCATTCCTCTCACATCGCCATCACTTTCGGGCCTCATTCACCTCTTCTGCGTCATCGCACATCGCCTCGCCCCAACTTCACCGCCCACACCACAGGCGCCCATCGCACGACCTACAGAGCCTCACTTTGTGCATTTCAAGAGATATTCCGAACGACAGGTCAAAACAGCTTCAGTCTCAACACTGGTGTTGTCCTCAAAACACCATCAATCACGATCAACGCACTACCGTTCGCGCCGTCTTCTTGCTATAGCCCCTTTGTGCCATTCCTTTGAGCTAGAGTCTTTGTGTTGAACGGGATCAAACATCCATAACCTCCGTTTATCTTTTGCCCTCTAATTTACTGGCACCTTTGTGCAGATCGAGCCAGGCCCTGATCTCGTCTCATTCGCCGAGACACCCCTATACACCACCATTTGGCCCTATTAGCACATCATTCGCACCTGCCAGCGCCTTACCAGCGCCTTACAGTCCCCCCGATTTCTCCCCGCCACTCTCCATCCCGTCATCTGGACTGCCCAGCCGACTTAGTCACCTCACTCATCCCGGTCTCGTGCAACATCTATTGCACTTTGGTCTCTTCCGCCCTTCTTCCCCTTGCCACTTTCTTCTCGACTTCTTCCCTATTGCTTCTTTGGAAATCTTCACATCTCGACTTTCGACATTTACCCGGCTTCTTGCATTTATAGCCCACTTTTATCATTAACACAAGTTTCACTATCAGCGTGAAGAGAGGCCGCGCCCCAGATCTGAGATACGATACAAACGCCCAGCCCGGCCCAAGAATCCAGTACCGACCTCTCTCTCTCTCTCTTTGCACATACACAATCCTACTGCAACTGCAACTGCACTTTGAGGCGCTCTCGAATAGCAGCTTCGGGCTTGTGGGGAGCGTCCTTTGGGGGAGGAACACGACACGATGTTTTCGGAATGTGAGTCGACTGCAGCTTGTGCACTTATGTGCAAAATCGCAGGAGCCACCCATCAACGTGCTGCGTCCCGAGACTAACATTTTCGCTAAAGATGCCTCAAAGTTTCTGGCACAGTCTCAGTCGCGACTGTCTAATTTCGGCCAGCCAGCAAACAATGCAGACGACGCCAGCAGCACCGCCGGAGGCGACCGCAGAGTAACCGACTGGTCAGCTTCGTCAACACGGCAAACACGACCATACGGCCGGTCCTTTCTTGGTCGCGGATTTGGTGGTGGTGGTGCAGGCCCAGGGCCCGCCACTGGTCCATCCGGAAACCCATACCTCTCGTCTGGCTCCCGGTTTAACTTTACGTCGCGCTACTCAACTGTCGCCCAGGACGCGCCGTTGTTCCATGAAGTCGAAGAGGAGGGTGAGGGCGAAGGCGACGACGACGAGCTAGAGCGCGATCGAGAAGCTGCTGATCTATACGCTTTGCAGCGGTCACGGCGTGTCTTTGCGGCCAGTCGGCTGGAAGAGAGTGCAGACACTGATAACGATCGCAGCCACGCATCGTTGGGCGAAAGTCACGAGGAAATTGGCCACCAGCAACTCAGCGGCAGTGGACGAAAGCCTAAGAAGGGCAGTTTCCTAGAAGGCCGTGGTCATGGCGACGATAACGACCGCGAGAGCGAGAATGCATTCGGCGCACGGACACGCACGTCGCCCGCTATGCGCGGCACTGGCAGCTGGTCTGGGAAGCAGCCGAGCGTTAACTTTGGCAACCAGCCTCTCTATGAAAGCCGCGGTAACATGGTGGACATTGGACTAGAGTCGACGATTGCTGAAAGCGAGCCGCCCTTGGACCTCACGGTCGAGGCTGCCCGGGGTGATGACGAGGACGATGAGAACCCGCCGCCATTCCAACAGTTTGCGACGGCAAAGACAGCCAGCCGCTTTGGCTTTGGGCGAAACTCGACCACCGAGTCCGAGATGGGGCTTTTGCGTGGTGCCGACAGCGAGGCCAACTATGGCCCGTCTGACAGCGGCCCTATCAACAGCAGCATCCTACAACAAAACACAGCTGCCGACCTCAACACATCTGATGTTGAGCTGTTCCGGCACGATTCTTTCTTTGCAATGATCTACCTTATTGCAGTGGCCTCCCTCTTTGCCACCTTTGCCCTTGTGTGGCTGCACACGTCTGTGCCCAGCAAAGGCGGCAAAAAGCAGCCCTGGGGCGATACGATCTACACCACCCTACTGTCATCTATCCACCTCTTGGCTGTCGATACGCTCGTAGCTGTTGTTGTGTCACTGGTGTGGCTGGCTGCACTGCGGTCGTTTGCCCGCTACCTAGTCATGACTATTATTGTTGCTGTGCCCGTCATTCTCATCTCTTTTAGCATCTACCCGCTCGTCTCCAGCTACCAGGGCGACAGTTCGGGCAGTTCTGGCCTGCAGGACACGGTGATGCGCTGGGCGGCTATAGTGCCCGCGGTCTCGGCTGCAGCGTGGGTTTACATGGTGTGGAAGGGCCGCTCAGCCCTCAAGTCGGCCGTTGAAATTCTCGAGTTCTCGAGCCGCATTCTCGCAGCCAATTCGGCGCTTGTGCTGGTAGGTATGGGCTGTCTCGCTCTCATTGTGCTCTGGACGTGGGCTTGGCTGGGTATGTTTACGCGTGTCTTCCTTGGCGGCTCGTTTTCAAGCAAGCTGTCTCGGTTCATCATCAGCACGTCCAGCTGGTGGCTCGGTGTCTTCTTTGTGCTGATGTACATATGGACGCTGTCTGTCATCTCTGGTGTGCAGCGTGCAACAACGGGTGCCACTGTATCGCAGTGGTACTTTCACCGCAACGTGCAGCCGGCCCCATCCTCCAATGAGGTAGTCTCGGCTGCGTTGAACCACGCTGTGTCGACCATCTTCGGTTCTATCTGCCTGTCGACGCTGCTGGCCCTCGCTGTGCGCCTGCCTCTCCTGGTTCTGCCGCGGCGCCTGGCTAACGGAGTGGGCTTGTTCTTTTACTCATTCATCCCGACCCCGATTACGTCCCTGACCAACCCACTGACCCTGACATACTCGGCGATCCACTCCCAAAGTTTGACTGCTTCCTCGCAGGGTCTCAGCCAGCTTGATTTCTTGTCGCCCCAGGCCCCGACTACAACGCTAACCCCGCGCGCGTTCCAGGCACGACAGGGACGTCGCCGTTACGGCCCAGGCGGTGCTGGAGCACCTCTGCTTCCATACCGGCTGGCCAAGCTCCTGCTGCATGCGACGCGCTTCATTATGACGACCGCTCTGGGTTTCGCGGGCTGGGTAATAACTGCACGGCAGCTACGGATTGCACTTCCGGATGGCTCTGGCGGGTCGGGTAATACGATCCGGGGCAGTGCGTACGCATATGTTGTTGGCCTTGTGGCTAGCTTCATCGGCTGGGGTGTGCTTGGCGCCATGGAGGGTATCCTGAGCGGCATTGTAGACGCCGTGGTGATTTGCTACGGCAGTGAGACACGGATGGCCAAGAATGCCGGAGTCGGAGCTGGCGGTGGCTACTGCATGGAAGCTGCGTATTTGTTTGGCGGCCGCAATGACGGCGGCATTGGGGACGATGACTTCCGGCGCACCAACCGGGAGGTGTATTAAAGGAAAGGTGTTTTGATTTCTACACTGGGAAAGGGGAGTCACTTGGGTATATCCAATGCCGGGGCCTGCATTTTTATATTGATTCATTGTTTGCTGTTCACTATGCTACGTTGTCTTCCGCGTGCTTGTTCTTGTTCTTGCTCTAGTTTTTGTGTCCTTGGTTGCTCTGCTTTTGAGGTCTATCGACTTGGGTTTTCCTCTCATATCCATCTCACCTGGTGCTTGTTGTTTTGACTGCTGTAGAAGATTTCCTACGTAGCTGAACCGTACTGCATTTAGATGCTTTATTTTTCCAAGATAATTATACTCTATATCTTTTATTGAATCAATAGACCTGCCATGCTCGCCATGCCATCGACACTGGTATTTAGCAAACATTGATTAAACAATGATTAGTAATCGACTTTACCAGATATCGAAATAAAGTTGCTTTTATGTCCACGTAAGAAGCTGGCTGAGCATTGCAGCGGTTCCTTTGCTTCCGTTTCTGCTGTCAACTGCCGCAGTAGCTCAGTAATACTACGACAATGACGGGGCTTGATAGGCTGCCTCCCGTCAGGGTCTGATCGGCGCTGTCTCCCCTAACCCATCCTCTGATACTCAGTAATGACATTCCATCAGCAGCACTTGCGATGTATTTTATTTGATATTATTTTGGGGCGCAGCATAACAACGACAGACCACTGTAAGCTTGCACAGGATGAAAACCCTTTCTTAATCAAATGCCATACGCTATAGAGCACCGACTCTTTCCACCACACGAAACGGTCTCTCGCAGCGGCGAACAGCCGAAGTTTCGACATATCTTGGCAGCAAGCTACGTAGAATAAGGAGCACCACCCATGCGAGACGTCACAGTACGATAATCCGTTCGGATTTCATATATTGCGATTTTGACATGGATTCTTCACAGCCATTCAAGATGACTAATTAATTCCTTTTTAATTATGTGCTTGGGGAGAAGCTGTACTCAAACTGTTACCTGCGTCATTGCCATATAGTCTGGTGGCCCGTAATCTCTTGGTATCCTTAAACAAAGGACGAAATGAGTTGTCTTGGTAGCCGCCTGGCATCCAGCATAAAGCGTGCATGTTATCTTATTAGGTCCTTATTAGCCCGCCTCTGCTTCTCGGAGACGGTAGAATGCACTCAGTCGCCCCAGCATTGCTGCTTCCCCTCCAATGCCCAGGCTTCACTAGGCTCACATGGGAGGCCCACTGTCGTCAGCTCTTGTTGCCCCTCCTTGCTTCCTAGCCTGCAGCCAGCCACAAAGCCTCCGGATGGTGTAAGTCAAATATGGCAGGAGCGACCAAGGACGCCTCAGCCCCCTCCATCTCGAACCTTCTTTCCCGCATCATCACTGTGCCATTCCGGTATGATTTGGAGAAGGAGCGACCAGTTGTTTGGAAGCAATCCATATTAGCTACATTGTACATAGTACAGTAAATCTTGAAACGGACTGCTCCTCCTGCTTCCGTTTATGGGTGGCGGATGACGGAGAGTCTCCGTTTTTCTTGGATATGCATAATATACGGGAACAAAAGGACCACAGAACATAGTATGTAGCTGCGCACCTGGGCTGCTGCGCTCTTGCGCTCTTGCCCCCTCTTTAGCAGTCCGTCGTCCCGTAGCGTGAGCATGCTCCGTACTACTGTACTCTAATCTCTAATAGTAAAGAGCCACCCTCGATTGCCTACGAGCCTGCCTGACATTCTTCCAGCACTTAGCACTAGCGAGCTATATCTTAAACCGACGGTCCCCCGACCCCCCTCTTTCTAGATTGCATCTTTGCTTTCTTCTCCCCCATCTCACTCTTCGTCGTCGTCTACGTGTCGACCATACCAGCTCTTCACCAATCTCTCTAACAGAACCACTACGACTAGACACCATCCACTCGAAAGCATCTCGACATCGATGGCCGACTTTGAAGCCCCTAGCGGTCCCCCGCCGCCCAAGGTCCCCGAGGGCTGGGTTGCGCGCTGGAACGACCAGTACAAGGAATGGTGAGTCCCGATACAAGTCGGCGTTGATTCGCTGCTTTATTTTTTTTATTTTTTTATCTTTTCTTTTCTTTTGGTTATTGGGCTACCTAGATCTCGTCACTAACCCCTCCAGGTTCTATGTCAACACATACACCAAGAAGTCCCAGTGGGACAAGCCTACTTCACCCGCCGTCGACCCCAACGCTCCCACTCCCGACGGTCCCCCCCCAAGCTACAACGCCGGCAGCGGCCCTGCTCCCTCCGATTCCAAGAAGAACCCCTTCAATGAAAGCAACAGCTCGTCCAGCGGCCGTCCTCTGTCAACGCAAGAGGCCGAGGATGAGCGCCTTGCTCGCCAGCTCCAGCAGGAGGAGCAGGCCCGGAGTAGCGGCGGTGGTGCTGCCGCATCTTACTTGAGCGGCAGCGGCTCACACTCGCCTTCGCCCGCTGGTGGCGTAAGCCCTGGTGTTGCTGCTGCTGGCGGTGCCGCTGCTGGTGCGGCCACTGGTGCTGCCGCCGAGGGCGCTTCCGGCCAGCGCGGTCTTCTCGGCAAAATCTTCGGTAGCAGCAAGAACAAATTCTCCGGTGGCAGCAGCGGCGGCTACCCCGGTCAGGGCTACGGTAGCAGCGGCTATGCGAACCAGCCACCACAAGGCTACGGCGGTGGCGGTGGCGGCTACCCCCAGCAGGGCTACGGCGGTCCCCAGCAGGGCTACGGTGGCTACGGTGGCCCCCCTCAGGGCTACGGCGGCGGCTACGGCCAACCCCAAGGCTACGGTGGTTATGGCCAGCAGCAACAAGGCTACTACGGCGGCGGCGGCGGATACGCACAGCAGCAGCCCCCCCGTAAGTCGGGCGGTATGGGCACTGCTGGCGCAGCCGCGCTGGGTGTCGGTGGTGGTCTTTTGGGCGGTATGCTGCTGGGCGAGGCCCTCGACGGTGGCGACGGCGGTGGCGACGGCGGCGGCGATGGTGGTGACTGGGGAGGTGGTGGCGGCGGTGACTATGGCGGCGATGGTGGTGGTGACTTTGGCGGCGACGGAGGCGGCGACTTTTAAACAAAGACACTGTCGTCTCTGCTTAATATATTTGTCTTTTGTTTCTACCAATCTTGTTCGTTCTGTTTCACCAGTCTCCCTCTCCTGCATGACTCTCACGATCTAATTTGTTGCCTTTTTTTTAACTCATTTTCACTTCGTTTTACTTGGTCTCGGGTGCTTCGTCTCTCTCGACGACAGAATTGTCACCGATTATTCTTACTGTTTTGTCTTGAAATGCATACCGTACTTTTGGTCCTTTTTCCATGTTATACTGTAGCTATGCGTGAAACAATGCCAAATGTTTATGTAAATCAAAACTCAGGAAACGATAAGACACAGGTACACTATACAAGCCGCCTCTCTCTTGCTTGGTGGCTTCAGCCTATTTGCGGCCGCCCTGCTTCTTGTCGCCGCTACCGGCAAGATATGCAGCCATGTCGAAACCGGCTCCCGGCGCAGCGCCGCCGCTAGGAGCCGCGCCGCCGCCAAGGATGCTGCCCTGCTTCTGGCGCGCCTCAAACTCGGCCTTCATCTCGGGGTCCACTAGAGTAGTCAGTATTGTCTGTTCTGTTTTTTTATTGTGCCGTGTGTCAAGAGTAAGAAACATACTAGAGTCCATCAAGTAGGGCATGCCAAACATCATGACCATGGCAAACAAGGCCATCAGGATCATGGGGTTCTTGAGCAGGCTCAGCACGTCAAAGGTGCTGCGCACCGTGTAGTACGACTTGGTCGCCAGCGTCAGGGGCGCAACCACAAACGTCGGGCCGTTCGTGGCAGTGCTGCCAGTGCCGTCGACGGCCACCTTGCGCAGAGCCTGGCCCTGGTTGGCCCAGTCGTTGCCCCGGTATGTCTCGGTAACGCGGGCATCGGCATCGGTCTCGGAAACATCAATGTCCACGCGCAGAGGGGAGAAGACGTGCGTCGCACAGTGCACCTCGCCCAGGTACGAGCCAGCCGTCACATTGCTAAAGACGAGCTTGCCCGCGGCGGTGATGGGCGCCGACGTGTAGGTCTGGCGGCGGCCCGCAGCGGCAGCAGCAGCATCGCCCAACTCGAGCGTCGCGCGCGTCCATGCCGGGATGCTGGCAAGGAACTGCTTTGTGACTGCAGCAACGTCGACGTTGGCGTTCTGGCCGCCCTGCGGCTGCTGAAGGTGTTCGGGGACGCCAATCTGCAGGGTGAAGGACGTTGCCGGGATGGAGGCCGAGACAGAGGCAGCGGCCGATGTCGCCGCCGCGAAGAGCAGCGAGATGATAGAGGTCGTCCGCATCGTTGCTGTCAGTAGGGAGGATGGGGTCGTGTGGTTGAGTCTGGTCTCGTCGAGGTGGGAGTGGTTGTCGATCTGGGCCGAGATGCTCTCAATAGGGAGCTCGCACATAGGATGTGTAGATACCCACTCCTTCAGGCCAGCTGCGCCAAAATGACCGATTATGTAATCAATTTACAGTGGGTCTTCATAGACGCAACTCTTGCATCTGCATTCTGATTTCGCCATGCAATTGTGATTAATTGGATCGATTTTAATGATTTTAGATGAACGGGATTCTGTGTGAAACGGGTATTTATTTGCATATCATAATCAAGGTCTCGCAGACTAATCGCTAGCTAAATCCAAATGACAGCCTCGCTCGTAGCACTGTCTACTCCTTTTCTTCTTCTTTTTCTTTCTTTTTCTTTACATTTTT
This sequence comes from Ophiostoma australiae, assembly GCA_022392945.1. NCBI lineage: Eukaryota > Fungi > Ascomycota > Sordariomycetes > Ophiostomatales > Ophiostomataceae > Ophiostoma > Ophiostoma australiae. The sequence continues at coordinate 758,384 of JAKRGJ010000009.1, forward strand.
TGTCTTGTCGTGCATTGGCCAGGCTTATGCTTTGGGCTCGGCAGGAGCACCAGAGGCAGCCTTGAAAGCCTGCTCGAAATCGGCAATGATGTCGCTGATGTGCTCGGTGCCGACAGAGATGCGGATCAGGTCCTCGGTCACACCAGAGGCAATGCGCTCCTTCTCGGACAGCTGCTCGTGGGTGGTAGTCCACGGGTGGATGGCCAGGGTCTTGGAGTCGCCAACGTTGGCCAGGTTGGAGATCAGCTTGAAGTTGTCGACAACAGCACTGCCGCCGGCACCGGTGCCAGTCTTGACACCGAAGCTCAGAACACCGCCGTAGCCGCGCTTCAGGTACTTCTTGGCCAGCTCGTGCGAGGGGTGGCTAGCAAGGCCAGGGTACGACACCCAGCCGACAAAGGGGCTCTTCTCCAGGTACTCGGCCAGAGCCTGAGTGTTCTGAGCGTGACGCTCAGCGCGCAGGCTCAGGGTCTCGATACCAATGAGCAGCTGCTGGGCAGCAAAGGGGTTCAGGGCCGGGCCAAAGTCACGCAGAAGCTCGACACGGACGCGAATGGCAAAGCTAATGTTGCCAAAGGTCTCCCAAAACTTGAGACCGTGGTAGCCCTCCGAGGGCTCGACAAATTGAGGGAAACGGGCACCGTTCTTTCCCCAGTCAAACTTGCCACTGTCGACGACAATACCGCCAATGGTTGTGCCGTGGCCGCCAATCCACTTGGTAGCGGAGTGCACAACAATATCGGCGCCGTGGTCGATAGGGCGCACAAAGTAGCCACCGGCACCAAAGGTGTTGTCGACAACAACCGGCACGCCCTTGGAGTGGGCCAGCTCGGCAATCTTCTCAAAGTCGGGAATGTTGTAGCGCGGGTTGCCGATGCTCTCGATGTAGACGGCCTTGGTCTTGTCGTCGATGGCAGCAGCCAGGTCTTCGGGCTTGTCGCCGTTGACAAACTTGGTCTGGATGCCCAGACGGCCAAAAGCAACCTTGAACTGGTTGTAGGTGCCGCCGTACAGGTTGGAGGTGGACACGATGTTGTCGCCAGAGTGGGCAAGGGCGGCGATGGCCAAGAACTGGGCAGCCTGGCCGGAAGCGGCAGCGACAGCAGCAACACCACCCTCGAGGGCAGCAATGCGCTTCTCAAAAACGTCGACAGTAGGCTGCATTGCGTCATGTCAGCAGATGTATTTTCTCCATGTCGTAGTCTAGGCCAACTGCGCAGCAACGTACGTTCATCAGACGGCTGTAGATGTTGCCAAACTCCTTCAGGCCGAACAGGCGGGCGCCGTGGGCCGAGTCGTTGAAGACATAGCTGGAGGTGGCATAGATAGGCACGGCGCGAGAGTTGGTGGCCGAGTCGGGCGTGTGGCCAGCGTGCAGCTGGAGCGTCTCAAAGTGCTGGCTCTCAGACATTGTGGATGTGTAGGTGGTGTAGGTACGGTTGTGTTGAAGGGAGGAGTGGCAAGACAAGAAGAGGGGAGACGAGCAGAAGAGAAGAGGAGAAGAGGAGAAGAGCAAAATGAGTGAGAGAAGCAGCGACGGCAGTTTAAAGTGGCACTTGGGCGGGACAACCACTCTTATGGGAAATCATAAACCCTTAATGGAAAGAATGGCAATTTCATTGGTGAGATCATGAATCGGCATGCAATAGTGCCCATCGCACCTTCCCCTCTTTTCTCAGTACTTTTCTCACTATTTTCTCACTTGTTTTCTCTTTCTAGCATCCCGCGCACATCTTTCGCAGAAACGGCTGTCACCAGTCGCTCTTGCTGCTTTTGTTTCTGATATGCTCTGCCACTTCCGCACCTGCCTCGACTAACACGGCTATTTAGCGAGCTTGGTGGTCGTCTCGGTCGTGTTATTAGTCCAGGTATTAGTCCATTTCCTATTTCGGGCATGGGGTGGGGTGACGGTAAGCACGCAATCGAAGCCCGACCCCTCTCGGCCAATCACAGGCGGCAATTGCTAGCTATTTTGTAGAGGATGGGCAGTTCAGACGTTGAAAGCTCAGCTCCGCTCTTGTAGAAAATAATTGAAAATAATTGAAAATAATTGAAAATTAAAAAACGGAAAGGAACGACAGTCGTTATTGCGGAAGGCTCGACCGGTATTTCGCCATTTCGACATTTCGCCATAATGGCCCATTCTTGCCTCTACTGATATTGCTCGGTAAATTCTCCATAAGCTCAGATGGAGCACGCCGACGGCTGTCGGCCACGGCTGGCCGGTCTCCAGTCTCTTGTCAGGTTTTAAGAGCTTTCGCAAAGTGATGTCCGTTCTCGTCAGCCCAGATGTGCAACTGCCCACTGCTTACACCATCGTGGGGTATATTGGGCAAAAACGCCCAGAGTCAGCTTCGCGGGGTCGTCCTATGGCATGCTCTGATTTGTGCCCTGCTATCCTTACTGTAGATTGTCACTATACACTCGAGGGGCCGCATCAGCCGTAGCTACTCAAATCTTCTCGGGGCTTCTCGCTTACCAAATCATCGCTAATGTGGTTGTTGAGGAGGCTGTAGTAAAAGAGGAAGCCACGAGTATCAAGTCCGATTCAATACAGAAAGAGCGACCTAAAATGGCACGCACCTTCTCTTTCGAATACTGTCACGTTCCTTCCGAATACGTTGACAGGATACCAGATACCCCTCTCTTTCACACGGTTTAAATTTTCATTGCTGTCGGTATGCCACGACCGTTGGTCCACTTTAGTGCGTGCGATCTACCCCCGGATTCGACTGCGTCACCACGAGTCGGGGCCCCTAGAGGTTGCCAACCACATTCGGCAGGCCGCGCGATATGAACTCTGATATTGGCAAGAGCGATGTGCATGTATCTCACAGTGGTATATTGGGGTGTTACGCAAATATAAAAAGTGTAAGCACGATGCCTAACTACAACACAATGATCAATACGGTATGCATTGACGTGAACTAGGAAGCAGTTCAAGAAGAGACAATTGTATTCAACAATGACGAAAGCACACACTAGTAAAGCAGCCCTTTCCTTTAGCCCTCGCGCCAGCCCTCTTTTCCATCTCTCCGTGAGTTGAAAAAATAAAATTAAAATAGCAAAATAAAAATAAAATGGAATAGACCCGTTGGTTGGTGAGTGATGGGGAGGTATAGTTGATGGATACAAGTAAGAAAGAGGCGAAAAGAGAGGGAGGGGGGAGAAGAGAGAAGATGAGTTTGGGAGAGCCTGACTGGTCTATCTAAAGGCATATCAAGCCCTCCCAGTATTGTCATCAAATAATGCATCATCCTTGACCGCAACACAGCACAGCTGACATTGTTACAGCCCGGCATACTCGGTGTGTGGAAGAGACATGCTCGTTTCACAGAGACTTGTCGTGGAGGGTATGGGGGAGTCTCACAAGATAGCAGGTCTCCAGTCTGAAATCCAGTCTGCATAGTCAGGTCAGGTCCACGTCGACCCAGCTGGACTTTTGATCAATCAAACTGCGCCTCCAGGCCGTAGGCGGCTTTGCCAGGAGGCCTTGGAAGTGCAGCTTGTCGGAGAATTATGCGCGCGCAGCAGCATCCTTCATCTCGGCGGCGTACATGGCCTGTGTCCGCTGGTTGGCCTTGCTGCGCAGGCCGCCCTTGAAGACGCTCAGGGCCAGGATGGCAGCACTGGCAGCCCAGGCACCAAAGGACATTGCCGAGAAGGCAGTCGCAGCACGGGCCGAGCCGCACACGTTGCCGCGGCAGAAGAGCAGGCCGTTGAGGAAGACGGCGAGGGCGATGAAGCCGGAGAAGTAGAGGAGAGCGTTGAAGGCGTCGATGCCGATAGCGATAACGGGCTTGTAGAAGCGAGGAGCAAAGCGCGAGACACCCTCAGTGTAGCCGAGTGAGAAGAAAGACATGATGGGAACAGCGACGAGGAAGTTGACCTGGGTGGGCGAGGCCGAGCGGGTGTCCATGGTGTACCAGTTGACGACTAGACAGTTAGTGCTTAAGGAGGTCACAGGCACAGGATGGGTGAAGCCATGACTCACCATAGGCAGAGAGACCGAGGACGATCAAGGCAAAGACGAGCTGCTGCGCACGCAGGATCAGGATCCAGTTGAAAGCCATTTTAATTTTAGTTTTGATTTTGATTCCGGTGGATGTGGTGGGGGTTGGTATGATAGTAAAAGAAGAAGAAAGATCGTGAGGCGTTAAGAGAGTGTGAGAAGCGAGATTGTTAAGATACAAAAAGAAGAAAAGACCGGCTTTCAGAGTAAAAAAGATGAAGCAGCAAACTGGTGCGCTAGAGAAACGAAGAGAAATTGAAGATAAGAAAATGAAGAGAATGAAGAGGATGAAGAGACAAGGAAGAGAAGAGAAAAGACAAAAAAGAAGAAGAGAAGAGAGAGGGAAGAGGAGAAGAAAAGCAGGCGGGGAGTGGGGAGTATGTGAGAGATATGTGAGAAACTGGACAGACAATCCGATCTCAGGGACGGGATACAAGACGGCTTCCGGTATTGTTATACGCGTTTCTTCTGGTGTGACTGCAAGACTACAAGACTACAAGGCTACATGGACTGCACTGGCTCTGAGAGCATGCATTGAGACGGCCAAGAAATGAGCGGCAACAAGAAACATACCAAGGCCAAGGCCAGGATGGCAAGGAGAGGTCGATGTCAGTCTATCGAAACGCCATTTGGGCAAGTCGGCATGTCTCTTCTATCGAATTGCCAACTACATTGCCATTTGCCCCCCCATCTTGTTCCGTTTGACTCCCATCTGGTAGCATGCAACTTGCTCTGTCCGCGTCCCTGATACAATACCATATGGAGAAACAACTCTGTGCCTTTTGATACCTCCTACCAAGACTTTTGTAGTTGTTTTCAGTGTCTCGGCTTGCTCTTGGCTTTCTTATGAAAAGCTTCCTCGTCGATATCGTCGATGCCGTAGATAAAGACACTTGCTGCCAGGGGTTGTTTGCAGTCATCTGCCGTCAAAGCTGCACGTAGAGTAGCTTTTCTGCGCAGTAGCTGCCGAATGGACTCGTCAGCGTCCCAACTTTTGTTTGGCGTATGATTGCAATACACAGACCACGCAGCGCTTGAAAACCCTCCTTTTGACACCCCAGGGTAGGATCGCCATTATGCGGATGCGCGATCTGAAGCCGACATGAAACGCGGTCAGAGCCCCAGTGGCGGGTTATTGGCCAGCTCCCGGTATGCGGCTAGATGAGCGCTCTAGTTATTCAGAGATGCTGGATATCAGTTTGATTCATAATCCAAGTTAAAAATATACACTTCATTAGAAACGTTGTCCAAACTCGCTCACTTTATCGATGACGTTTGTTGTCGCAAAGTCGCATGCCATGTAGTTGCGTGTAAGTGGTCACGTGATCTGCGCAAACGGCCAATTGGGCTCTCATGAGATGCTGGCAACGCCTCTTTTCTTTTTGTTTTTCTTTATTGTTTTACTAGAGACTTATCTCTGTAAAATGCCAGGTCTAGTTTGAGCACATGCCATTGATTTCATGATTGCGATTGCAAGCTTTTGCCCGTCATGGCGAAACAAACAGGTGTAGAACAACCCGCACGCTGAATCAGCCAAGAAACGAAGAAACAAAAACGCAAAACAGAGTAGTATTTCCACGGTCTGCATCTGAGAGAAATTAAAGGAAGAAACACTGCAAATACTTACTCGCTACTGCTGCGAAGATCCAGCTTACAGCCAGCAGTAATTAACGCAGCACACGACGTAGCATGGAGGAAACATGCTAGATCTGGATCTCAGGGAAAAGAGGCTCTTGGACTTCACAAGGCCCAGACTAAGACGGCTCTCGTGTTTCTATACTCGTGGCCCATTCTTATTTTCGGTACATCCTTGGCGGTTTTTTCTTGTCAAAGTCGGCCCGTGTACAGTGTACGTAGCACTCTGAGTGTATGAGCCTCCGGCAGTAACACTCTTCTCTGCCGCAGGGCTCGGGCCCTCTCAAGTATTTGCTATCGGGGGTAACTCCGTCGGAGGATATATCTATATAAGATATGCCAAGAGGCAGACACCCCAGGAAGCCAAGAGCCTGAGTTTTTGATCAAGCTCGAGTGTTCGACTTGGCCAAAACAAATGATGCAAAACAGATGATGCAAAACAGAAGCTTGCAAGCTGCCAGCACTGGGCTTGGCCTTGTCTCAGACCGACAACAGATCTGTATCAGCTATTTCAAAGCAGGGCAGTGACAACTGTGCAGTCAACGACGAGGGAATAATGTATATGTATGTTGAATGGGCGAAATCTGACCGCTCAAATACGACGTATATATTACGATAGATGCCGCTGACGAGGACGAGAGGTCATGGCCTTCTGTTTGATGGTCAAAGTACACGTGCTTCTTTGCACGCTATCAATATTGTTATTATGGAATACTGCTGACAATAGGACTACCCAAATCACCAGCTACACCCACGGTAGGTCTTTGCAGATGATTGTTGACTGTAATACAGATTCGAGAGAAACACGCTCCGGCGCGCACATCACCTAAGACGGGCCACGGCCCAACGTAGGTCCTTCTCTGCCCTCTCCCTATAAGCCCATATTGCCCTCAATTCTGACATACCATTTTGTCTCCTGCATCGCCCGCGCTGCTTCTACTGCTTCCACAAAATCTACTCTGTATATTTCCGCCCTCAATTTATCAACACCCGAGTGGATTGCTTCATTAGATCCCGAGGCTGCCCAATGGGGGATCAAGTGCATCTGGGGAAAGTGCGGGGAACGCACTCGCTTGCATGCGTGCGGGCTTTATTGAGGTAATAGACATCTTTTTGGTGGCTTTATTGCTGACTTGGTTCCTGCAATTCCCATCAAGCCATGTCTCGTTTGATCCCTCGAGTCTTTGGTTGCATTTGGCAGAGGTCGAACGAAAGCTAGCAAGTGCAGTACTACTGTATGTATGTGCGATTGTAAGCGCCAGATAAGCCAAGTGCGTGCCTAGAGAGGAAAGGCAGGCCATGTGCGCGCAGCAACTTCCCTTTTCACATGCCACTCCGACGCCAGGTCGCTCCTTCCTCTTCCTCTATTGACTGCAGCACAATGCATGCACAAAGGCCGCACTAGCGCCTTTTTGGGTGTACCTCTACGCCAAACGCTAATCCGGGGAATGGCACATGTCCTCATCGATACGAGACGAGAAATAATGGCAAAAGCTTTGGCAGACACAGATACCGTCGGATGAGAGAAAGTAGGAAAACAAACATATGGCACAAGAAAGCAAGGGAAATCCGTGAGGGAGGAAAGGGCTGGGTGTGTTCGACCTAGATAGGAAAGAGCGGGTGAAAAGGGAAAGAGCAGAGAACCGAGAATGAAGCAAAAGGAAAGAGCGATGGAAGAAGAAATGGGCAAAAGAAAGCATATATTTACTTTTCTTAGTTCTCGATCCCGAAGAGAAACAAATGCTTGTCTTGGGATATTGCTTTTTGCTTTGTGCTTTGCTTTTGCCATTCTGCAGACCACTACCGTCTTCAACAGAGAGCACAGCGGGAGCATGATTACGCTGCACCAGTACGGGCGCGCTTCAATTCGCGCGCACCCACTTTCCCCAATTCCACCTGCCGAGGCCCTCGGAGTTTCCTCCACAGCTGCCCCTAATATATATGGGGTACAATTTAGGAAGAATTGCCCAGTCCAGAATGTATCTTATCTTGCATTGGAATAGAAAGCAGGGAAGGAGCTTCTAGTGAATCGCCTGTGCCTCCTTCCATCAATCGTAAGCTACAGAGTAATACATAGTAAATTCAATCAGGCAGGCGCAACTAGCAGCGCGTCGCAACTGTTTATCCTGCCTAGTATCTGCTGTCTCTTGATCGCGTAGTTTCTTTTGGGCCTCACATTTCGACCTATCTAACATTCGGGTGGTGGAGACACAGCCATCGCCACCCATCGACAGATCCAACAGTAACGCACAACCTGGTACGAAAACGTTATGTACAGTACCGCAATCGACTCTGGAAATGTCTCGCATGGGCTGCTTGCCGTGCTGGAGGCTACATGGAGTAGGGCTAGGCTAGAGACAGACAGCCACCCGAGACACCACACCGCATTCACTCAGTCTCAGCGAGCGCAGAGAATGTCTCACTTTATCTCTGATTCCATTTGGCCTGGCTGGCCATTCCCTCTGTCGCACTATTGCGCTGGCTTTGTGGCGCTGTCGCCGCTGGATTAGCTTGTGACCTCCTCTCTTCTCTCCCCCGCGGCGCATTGGCTTGGCCGGCATCCAGCTATATACTGTGAGATATGCATATGTCTTCTCAGTCTTCAACTAGCGACAGCAGACTAGCGATAGGGGAAGCTGGGGAGACCTCTTAGCCTACACTATTGTACGTCGCGTCGCAGTGCTCGGATGCACCCCAGTATTAACGGGGCAACTCTGAGAAAGCGCCAAATGACGTCCTCCGGTTCTGCCGACGGCTCCCCTTTTATGATACTGGAAATGTACTTTGTATGGGAGGGGGACGCCAAACTCGCTACTCCCAGCTTTAGAACACCAGACGGGACTGTCCAGGAAATGCTCGTATGGGGCATTGCACGTCGTCGTTCGGCTTGTGCTCGTCCTTTTTTCCTCTTGTACTTTTGCCTTGGCTCGTCTCTACATAGTGTAGTAGTAGTCTTGGTTACTTCGTCTCCCTTTTGATATCCTCGTCTCCTCTTTCTGTCATTGACCCTCCGTCTTTTCTGTTCTCCTCTTTCTTTATTCTCGTCTGGTTTGCTTCTTTTCCTTCACTTCGACACATTTCATCTTCTTCTCAACCCTCAGCCTCATCTTTCCTTCTTCCATCTCTCTCTCGACATTGGACTGCCAGCTCCCAGTCAGCCCCCCCCAACAAAGACCCACTCGACAACGCCTCGGTATCTTTTCTTTTTCACAGCTTCCACCACCCCCAAATCCGCATCACAATGTCTCCCAACGAGGTTGCGGCGGCCGTCGCCAAAATCTCGGCTCCTCCTCCACCCGGCGCCCCCTTTGCCCTTCCGGTCCCCAACAGCGCAACTCCCAATCGCTCGGCCGTCTACAGACACTGGCGCTTCCGCGACTCGCCATTACTCGAGACCCTCGAGTCCGAGGTCCAGACCCTGCACGATGCCTTTGAGGTGTCCGCCAAGCACTGTCCCAAGAAGCAGTTCCTGGGCTGGCGTCCCTGGAACGTGGCCACCCAGACCCACGACGAGAAGTATGTCTGGATGACCTATGCCGAGGCTGCTGAGCGCCGCAAGAACCTGGGTGCCGGTCTGGTCGAGATCCACAAGGCGGCCGGCGTCACAGCCGACAAGTACGCCATTGGCCTGTGGTGCCAGAACCGCCCCGAGTGGCAGATTACTGGTATGTATTTGCTTGTGTGTATATCTGTGTGTCGTGCTCAAATCGCTTACTAACCCCGCAACCTGCAGACCTCGCTGCCATTTCCCAATCTCTCTACAACGTGTCTCTGTACGAGACGCTTGGTCCCGATGCCACAGAATACATCCTCAACCACGGCGAGCTTGTCTGTGTTGTGGCCTCGCTGCCGCACATCCCTGCCCTGCTCAAGCTGGCTCCCCGTGTGCCCTCGCTGAAGCTGATCGTGTCGGTCGACCCTCTCGATGCCGGCGAGCCTGCTGGTCTGTCCAAGGCCGCCATCCTTGAGAAAGTGGCTGCCGAGCACGGTATCAAGATCTTCTCGATGCAGGAGATTGAGGAGATTGGTCTGCGCTCTGGCCGTCCCATGCGCCCTCCCACCAAGGACGACATCACCACCATCAACTACACCTCTGGCACCACTGGTGCTCCCAAGGGTGTTGTGCTGAGCCACGGCAACATGGTGGCCTCGATCAGCTGTGCGCGTTCATCGGGCTTCATGACACCCAACGATACTCACATGTCGTACCTGCCCCTGGCTCACATCTACGGCCGTATGGCCGACTGGGCCGCGATCAGCCTGGGTGCGCGCATCGGCTACTTCCGTGGCGACATTGTGGGTCTTGTCGACGACATGAAGATCCTGCGCCCTACTGGTCTGTTCTCGGTGCCGCGTCTGTACAACAAGTTTAACTCTGCCATCCGTGCTGCCACGGTGCAGGCCGACGGCTTCAAGGGCGCCCTGTCGCGGAGAGCCATCGCCGCCAAGACGGCCAACATGCGCCTGCCTGCGGGCGCTGCCACCAACTACCACGCTCTGTACGACCGGATCTGGTCGCCCAAGGTGCGCAAGGCCGTTGGTCTGGACCGCGCCGTGTCGATGGTGTCGGGCAGTGCTCAGCTGGACCCCGAGGTGCAAAACTTTTTGCGCGCTGCCTTTGGTATCAACTTCCTGCAGGGTTGGGGTATGACGGAGACGTGCGCTGTGGGCTCTGTGCAGATGCGCGGCGACATGTCTACGGGCAACATTGGCGGTCCCCAGCCCGGTGTGGAGTTCTGTATCGAGTCTGCTCCGGACCTGGAGTACACTGTCGATGACAAGCCCAACCCTCGCGGTGAGCTGCTGGTTCGCGGGCCTATCGTGTTTAGCGAGTACTACAAGAACCCCGAGGAGACGAGCCGGGCCGTCGAGGAGTCTGGCTGGTTCCACACGGGCGACATTGTCGAGGTTGACGCCATGGGCCTGTTCAAGATTGTCGACCGCAAGAAGAACGTGCTGAAGCTGGCCCAGGGCGAGTACGTGTCGCCCGAGCGCATTGAGAATGTGTACCTGGGCGCATCGACGCTTCTGTCGTCGGCGTTTGTGCACGGCGATGGTATCGAGTCGTGCCTGGTGGCCATTCTGGGTGTCGAGCCCGAGATGTTTGCGCCGTTTGCCAGCAAGGTTCTGGGCGGCAACCCGATTAACGCCAAGGACGTCGAGGCTGTCCGCACGGCTGCCAAGGACCCCCGGGTCCGGACTGCTATGGTGGCTGTTATTGACAAGATTGGCAAGAAGAACAAGTTCAACGGTTATGAGCGGGTGCGCAACGTGTACCTGGATGTTGAGCCATTCACTGTGGAGAACGAGCTTCTGACGCCCACCCTGAAGCTGAAGCGTCCCCAGGCTGCCAAGGCATTCCGCAAGGAGCTGGACCAGCTGTATGCCGAGCTGCGCGAGCAGCCCGCTACCCAGGCCAAGCTGTAAGGGGGCTTGTTGTTGATATATTCATGCAAAGGGGGCTTGGGGGTATGTTGAGCCCGGTCGAAGTGTGCTGATGTTTGATATCTATGTTGTTGGCTCGAATGTTTAATTTTGTAATAGTCGTCTATATTGTTTGCATTATAAATACAGAAATAAATAAGCTCAATCATTTTAAGAGGAGAGAAACGGAGAAAGAGAAAGAGAAGAGCAGAAGAGCAGAAGAGGATAAATGAGGAAGCAGGGCATGGATATATACGAGTGGCAGTGAGATGCCAGCGAGTGAGACGAGTGAGACGAGGTCCTTTTTGCTCTTTTGGCCCGGGGCGTTCCCGGTGCGACGACTGCTGGCCTCTGTTCTGGCTGCTGCCCGAGCTGGGAATAGCTGAATCATGAAGGCAGGAATGAGGCGGTCAATGCTCGTGGAAGTGCACTTTTCCGTCGTTCTGTCGTTATTTCCATACCGCCAGTTTCTACTTCCGGCAACATGCTGTCGGGCTTTGAAATTGTATGGCACCGGGTAGCACTAAGTAATACAGTTGGTCCTATTGCTATGCTTGACACGTTGTCGTTGGCCTCGCTTATTTTGGTCGGATTCAAGACTGGTTACTTTGGAGGTCGGCCTTTTATTTTATTTTTAGGGATAAAATATGTTAGTGCCGTTACCTTATAAATAGATGAATGAATAGATTAATATCGAGAAGATGTAGTTTGTGTTTTTTTTTATTGTTCTATAATTGTTTGTTATTGTTTTAATATCATTATTTAATAACAATTTTATTATCAATTTTAATATCAATAATATCAATTTTATTCTCATTTATATTCCATTCATATCGCTTCTTACGCAGAAGAATCAACGCAAGCCACAACATTTTGCCAATGCTTCGCTATCCTCCGAGTCTCTTATGCACATGCATAAGCGTAGTGTACGACAAGTGTCCAGTCATCCAATCTCGTTCATGTCCCTGCCATATATCTCAGTTCTACCCTTCAAGCCTAACAGCACCATAACATGCTGTAGACTTGGCCCTACTTCTTGTCATTTTTCGAGAAAGAACGACGTCGAACTAGTCCACTACGGACCTAGAATAGCAAGCCAGTAACCCAGCATAATACACTAGCGAACACGATGGTCTACGCACCTTCCATTTGTAGAGCTCCAGCTGCAAAACCTTCGATGCGGCGACTGTTATGTACTGAGACTTTTTACACATCTGTCGGGCCAGCCCGCAACGCCCCATAGTTGGAAGAGCTGAAATCGCCAGAGCGCACTTGTCTTGGTTGTGTCATGTTTTGCTCTTTCTTAAATCGTATTTATTGAAGCTTTCCACCGCGAAAATGCTTGTAAAATAGACAGACGCGTTGCTTTTAAATGGCCAATGCCTATCGAGTTATCGTTTTTGCGCTAATCCTACTTCATTTTGAGTACGACAATAACTACCACTTGCGACAACGAACGTCGATTGCACCGCAATGATATACAGTACTTTATAGACAAGCCAGCGTACCAAGAGAACTGAGTGAATGCGCTTAGGTGGCTATCGTATGTCCAGTCATTGTATACATTTTAAAATAACGACGCACTTTAAAAAAGCATTTTATACTGCAGCGTATCACGTGACTTATAATTGAGGCGAATGTCGGTGCAAAACGTATGTATTGGATAGTTCGCGTACACCGTTGATCTGTACTCAGACCGCCTCTCTATGAAGGTGGTATAAATTCGGGTCTCTTGGTGATGCTTAAGGGGAAAACTCTATCTATCGTGGGATGCGGCCACCACGGGAAGTAATAAAAGTAAGTGTGTGGAGTCGCCTCCGCTTAGTCATACCAATTATTACGCTCATAGTGTGGCCACATCGACAGTAAACAAATATAACTATAAATACATTTCAAATGCATTTCTATTGCATTAGCATCGTGCAATCTTGTTTAAAAATTCGCTAAAATTAAATAAAAACAACTTAACTAAATAATGTTTAAATATAGTATTTATTCTTTATGTTGCTATTAAAGCGGGTATATACTATACATTTCATAGTAAAAACGCGTAACTTTTAAGCCTAGATATAAATGCACGGATATACGTTAATCCACCCAGCTCCACTTTTGACACGGTTTCCCCTTATTTAGAGCTTCGTAGCGCGCGTTTAATATGAATATGTCCGGTTAAGAGTGAAACTGCTTCTGAATCGACGAGCTGGTGATTTGTTTATTTGGTATAATTCTCAGGGAAGAGACGGCTTTTAATGAGAATTTATTCTTGACGGCCAAGTGGCAACTGTTGATCGACGACTCTCCTCAGGAAAGGCAGTTGCGTCCGGCTAACAGAGCGTTTCGTGTGCAGAGTGACATGTGGCCTGTGCCTACGCCAAACGGCCCCAGCAGCGGTGCTCACGGCGGGCAGGGCGGGCAGGGCGGGCAGGACGGGCAGGACGGGCAGGACGGGCAGGACGGGCAGGACGGGCAGGACGGGCAGGACGGGCAGAACGGGCAGAACGGGCAGAACGAGCAGACTGTCAATGGATTCACCCATGGCCATACCGGCAACGTCGGCGCGCCTTTATACGCAAATGCGCAGCCAGCAGCGAGGTCAATGTTCCCAACACCACAAGTGCCACACCAGCAAGCTCACGCACACAGCACTGGGACCAGCTATGGACAAACGGGCCATTCGTCAAGCCAGCCGGCAACAGCACGGCCGCCCCTGCCAACACAGACGGCATGGCAGCCGTCGAGCTACAGCGGCACCGCTCCTCCGCTGGGAGGGAGACCAGATATTCCGTGGCCGCAGTCGCAGCCGCCACCACCGGCATTGATGCTACAGGGAGCTCCACGGCCGTTTAGCGGGCGGGCCATGCCAACGTCAGTGCCGGCTGTTGCAGGTACGCCTTTTTCTACAGCTACTGCCGCAGCTCCTGTCTCAGCAGCTCCTGCGTCAACGCCGGCACACCCAGCACCCACCATCCCGGTCTCTACACCCGTGTCCTCATCATTAGCGTCGCCATTCCCACCGCCATCATCACCATCGTCACAGCTTGAGCGCCGGCCGACGCCCGTCTTCAAAAACCCGCTGGAAAAGTACGGATCGCCGCCGCCAGCATCCAAGCGGCAGAAGAAAGACAATGCCGAGGGGAGAAGTAGACGCAGCGGCAGCAGCGGCAGCAGCGATGACAACCTGAGAATTAAGACGTCGCCCAAGATGTCCAGAAGCCAGCCGATACCCATCGGGGGCGGCCTTGGGTCCGCATCCAAACGCCGGACCAGCCCGTGGCGCGGCGGCAACGCGATGAGCGCGATCCAGTGTCTGGCACAGCAGCCCATGGCACCACCGCGGCCTAAGGTGCCCAGTGGATGGAAGCAATGTGTTGAAGACAACAAGGTCGTGTATATGCTGGACGACGACGACGACGACGAGCTTGGCGATGCTGGTGCCGTCGTTCCCGAGAGCGCGAGAAGCAGTGCTCCTCCGCCTAGACAGGTAAGTCTTTTGCCACCTGGTGTTACCCAAGTTATGACGGTTCAAAGGTGTATTATAAACGCGGTTTAAAATGCCGAATCTACTTCACTTGGACGCGTCTACACGTCTACACGCCAACACATCAATATGCATTCACTAACGTCCTAGCCGGCCCAGCCGTCGCCCACTCCAACCCCAGCTCCCTTGCTGTCAGCCTCGGCCCCGCCTGCCCTTAAAAACATTGCACCGCCGCCCGCCCCCACGTCTAGTCGTGCTCCTTCCTCATCAGCCGTGTCTGCTCCCGCTCCCGCTCCCGCTCCTGCTCCTGCCGCATCTGCATCTGTGCCTATTACCGTCCCCGCCCCTGCCGTATCAACTCCTACGCATACTCCCGTACCCGCCTCTATACCTGCTCCTGCCGCGTCCACATCCAAGGTGCCCACTCAGCCTTCCCTCTCATCCGCATCACCACTCCCTCATCAGAGCGACATTCCTCGCATGCCGCACAACCCAGCCACCGCTTGGCTGACATCTGCAACTTCAACTATCGTATGTTTTTAAAGCTTTATTTATACTTGCACTATCGTACATATAACAACCTACTAACAGCTTAGACGCATGATGCACTGCCCTCGCGTATGGAAGCCCTGAGCCGAGATAGCAATGGCCGCTTCTCCAAGGGCAATCCAGGCCGTCCAAGCCCGGCTGTCAAGTCCTCCCCCTCGTCGTCCTTTGCGACCATGAGCCAGATCCCAGTCGCTCCCGTATCACTCCCGCCGTCGCACGCTATACTGTCTACCCAGCCCACCCTGACGCAACCCTCCCAGACGCAGCCCTTCCTGACGCAGCAAACCCAGCCGACGCAAGTCTCTCCGACGCAGGCCCTTCCCACACAAAGTACACCGGCGCCAACCGGAAACAGCCAGCGTACCTTCACGCGCTTTGCCACTCTGGACCGCCGTCCCTATCTCCCGCGAAAGTACCGTGAATTTGTTGTGAATAACCCTCGCGATGTGCAACGGCTACTAGGCCAGGCCAAGGACTCGCCCGTCATCCACGCCGACCTGCTCCCCAGTGAAGTGCAGACTGTCCTCGAAGCCATCCGCTCCTACACAATGCTGGCTAGTCCCGCGCCCGGCGCCGCAAAGCTCAAGGCCACTAGTGTCCCAGAAAAGGAGATCAAAAATCTGCTCAGAAAGAAGGACAGTGCCTTTGTGAACGCGGCCGTGCACAGCATCAATCTATTGCAGCTACCCGGGCGAAAAGACACCGATATCATGGGCTTCATCTCTGACGTGCGCGCCGGATCCCGTCTGCCTACTGCCCCAGCAGCGCTTGCCCTCAGCCGGCACAACCGTGTGCAGTTTTCTCAACACGAAGAGCGTGTAGCACGCACAGCCAAGCTCAAATCTCTTCTTTTCGCTCGCGAAATGACCGGGCAGCGCATCCTTTCCGGCCGCATGCGGCAGCCTGTCAATTTCCCCAACGAGATCCGAAAGCTGCGCGAAGACTCGCTGGCTTCCTGCCATGAGTGGACCAACTGTGCCGGAGACGTCACCACCATCTCCTGGACGTCAAGCGACACCTTTATCTGCGGAACCACCACGCACATGGATGATCGCAATCACCAGTACAACCGCCAAGGCAACCTTGCTTTGGCCTCACTCAAAAGCGGGCGCTTGGTTGCATACCCTGATCACCGCATCGCTCGGCGTCCCCAAGCACGCCCTGGCTATTCCAACCCAGCCCATTCTCACGACGATCCATGGCTGTATACGTCTGTTGTCTCTTCCGACTATGCCCCAGCTCTGAACCTGTCGTTCACGTCCAGCTTCGACGAGACCGTCAAGGCATGGCGCGTCGAAGACGGTGGCATGATGGTGCCCATGGGCACCTGGAGACACAAGGGAAAGGTAAACTTTGTCGTGGCATCGACTCACCAAATGGGCCTGGTGGCAACGGCAACCGATGCCTCGGAAAAATCCGTGCGCATCTACCGTTTCTTTGGCGCCCAGAAAAATGGCCGCATCAGCTACAAGACCCTGCCGTGCCCGCGCATCTTTGATTCTGCTGGCCGCGCCTTGGTCCCAGACAAATGGGCGTACCTGCCAGCTGCCGTCCGGTGGGGTTTGTCCAAGGACACGAGCCACTTGCTGCTGGTCGGCTTCTCGCCGCGCGGGCTTGGCCTGACTGCCGACGACGAGGACATTCCCGTCGACCAACGCGACACTGGCGACCTTCGTCTCTGGGACGGCCGCGACGGCACGGCGTGGCAGGTCAACGGGCCCAGGCGCAATGTATTCGAAGTCGCGTGGCACCCGAGCCAGGCCTGTTTCATTGCTGCCACCGCTGCCAAGTACCACGGCGACGAGAACACGCGAGCCCACATTCGCACGCAAATTCGCGTCTATCGTCAAGTAAAGACGCCCGACAACGACGGCCGCGTCTTCTCCGAAGTCCAGACACTCGACTGTTTCGCAGACGACATCAACGAGCTGGCTCTCTTCCCCAACAGCATCGCGTACATGTTTGTCGCGGCCGGTGCAACCAATGGAAAGACATATGTCTGGGACACCTCGCAGGGAGACAACCCAGTCCACATCCTCAGTCACGGCAGTAAGTTTTTTTTGTCTTCTTTCTTTCTTTCTTTCTTGTTTTAATTATGTTCAACAATCCTCGTATATACTAACATTCCAGAATGCCTCGAGGAATTGGCTGGCGAGCAAATCTCCACGGATGACACCGGCGTCAAGTTTGTTGCCTGGGGCCAGACTCCCGACCGGCTGTACACTGGCTCGTCCGATGGCGTCGTCAAGGTTTGGAACGTCAGAACACACGCATCCTCCAATGCCTCGCCGTTTGTCCGCAATTTGCTGCAATGTCCCGGGCCCATCTCCTTTGGCGCCTTTTCGTCAGACAAGTCCAAGCTGGCTATTGGCGATGCTAGTGGACGTGTCACCGCTCTGGCTGTCGATGACAACCTATATAAGAACGACGAGGATGCTCCGTTTTTGAGTGACAGTGACGACGACGACGAAGCCGACATCACTTCCAAGTCTGCTATTGGGCGTCGCCCACTGGGCCAACTAGGCCAACCGGGCCAACGTCAACACCAACTTCAAAACCGTTCAAAGACGTTCAGGCAGCACCCGCGCGAGATCATCAGACACTCAACGCCGCCGCCACCACCGCCGTCGTCGGTTCTCCAGTCGCAGCAAGCGCCAGAAAACGACAAAGATGCGGATGGAGACGAGGATGGCGGATGTGCCGCGGCCAAGCAGTTTCTCGCATCAGGCCAGGTCATGATCGTCGCGGACCGCACTGTCGGTGCCGTCAAGGGGCCCAACTATGCCCAGACAAGCCTCTACAGGCTCGAGTTCCACCGCTTCCAGCAGCCCTATGAGCCGCTTCTTGCCGAGTACGAGCGCTTGCAGCAGGAGAACCAGCTGTCTACGCGCTTGGCCCCATCGCGGCAGCGGCCTTTCAAAACATCGTCTGCCAGCAAAGTATGGGTCAGCGAGCTGCACCAGATCAACAAACGCCGGGACCTAACCGTGAATGACCTGGACACGGCGACGATCAGGCAGCTCAAGGAAGACGACAGCGGTGCTCTGCAGGTGCTGGTAGAAGCAGTCGAGGGTTTAGATGATGCTTATGATTTCGGCTTTGACTACGAGGAGCTACCGGCCGATTTATAGTGCTATAGCCTTTGCTGTCTACCTTTTGTTGGAAGGGTTCTTTAAAGGACCCTGTTTATACCCATAGCTTGATATTTGTGCGAATTGCTTTTTTCTTCTTCTTTCTGCCTTTCATTTTTTATTTTTAGATACTGTATTTGGCGCAATAGTCACGATGTAATGAACGAGATTCAATCCATATCCTATCAGTGAGGTAGGCTCGATCGGATAGGTTGGTAATTAAATGAACATTAAATATAAAGTAGCATATAGGGTAAAATTAAATGTAAATTAAGCTCAAACATGTGAAATTCAAGGTGAGAGCCACGACGCTGATCATATTGATCACATTGATCACAAATGTCAGTCCGAAACCGACCATCCCAACACCAAAATATGACCCTTTGTTTTGTATGTTTCTCAAATCGTCTTGAAACTTGTAATGGTAAACACGCAGGCTAAACTCAAAACAAAAAGAAACACAACAAGAAGAAGGAAACGCTAACTTAGCTTGTCGTTTGAACTGTGTGAACTGCTGGCTTCTCTTTCTCTTCCTCTTCTTTTCCCTCATTTATTTTCCGTCTTGTCTCTTTCGACTGGCAAAGGGACGGACTGGACTGCTTGCCTGTGAGCGTGTGCATCTCTAGCTTAGTGCTTTGCAGTGACGCTATCGCCGGTCAGCTTCTCGACGTAGGTCTTGGCCATATCGCCAAGGGCGACCATGCAAATGGTCTGCCAGACACCGAGACCGATACGCGGCGCCACACCGCGGTACAGGCCCTTGATGCCGTTCTGCTGGTAAATGTAGTTGAAGGTGTTGCCGACAGTCATCTTCTTTGGCCGATTGGGGTCCTCCTTCTTGGACTGCATCTCGACACGGATGACCTCAATGGGCTGGTTCCAGGCCGACAAGCCACCACCCAGACCACTGGCCAGGATCTTTTCCCAGGCACTGAGCTTATCGTTGGCACTCTTGCCAGTGGCATCGCGGATGCCCTGCTCGGCAAGACGCGACAGACCGAAGCGCGAGCCCCAGTTGGTCATCTGGCGAATGGCGACGGCGTTGACACCACGGTTGATACCGCGGATACCCTCACGGCGGTAGATGTCCATAAAGGTAGCCCAGGTGCCCTGCGCAGCCTGGCCAGTGGCGGCCATCTTGTGCTTGGTGATCTCAACCGTCTTCATGCAGGTGCAGAAGCCCATGGTGGCGTATGCCTGTGCGACACCACCGGTGACACCACCAGAGATACCGGCCACAAAGTCAGAGGCGCCGGCTCTGCGGGCGTAGAACTCGGCCTCGGAGGCGACAAAGAGCAGGACGGCACCCTTGGTGGACGCCTCGATCCAGGCCCAGGGGATGAGACCTTGGTAGACTATGCGTGTTAGTTTACATGTGATAATTGTCGAAGCTGTAGGCATGGTATAATTGAAGAGAACAAGATTATCAAAGCGTGGAGCCTCGTCTCAAAGCAAAAAAGTAGCAAAATCAACTTACAACCGAGGATACCGCCACGGGACCAGATGCGGCCGAGGGCTGAGCCGAAGCTGTCGCCACGGTGGGCAGCCATGGTGGTCTTGGTGACCTCGAGGGGCTGGCCGAGGGTGGTGACCTCAAACATGTTGAGGCCGGCGCCGAGCAGCAAGTTGGAGAACTTGACGGGCGGCTTCTCGAGCTGCTGCGGCTTTTCCGCGACGATGTTGGTGGTGGGAGCAGACATGGCTGGATGGAATGGGTGGGTGGTTGTGGTGTAAGAGAGAAGAGACAGGAAAAGTGAGGTTTCAAAGGCGATAAATCGAAACTAGACACAAGACAGGCCTGACCAAGGCAAGAGGGCGCTTCTTCGCTGGAGAATTTGGGGGAGAAGAGGGGGACGGTAGTGGTGTGTGTGTGTTTGTGTGTGTGGTGGTTGCGGTTGAGCTGAGTTAAGTGTGTGGTATGAGAGATGAGTAGTATGTATTGTTGTATGAGCGGTAGGTGATTGGACTAACAGGGATATGGATAGGAGTTGGTAGGAGGTAGGAGGTAGGAGGCAGAAGGTAGGAGGTAGAGAAGGCGGACGGGATGGCCAGGGGGGGGAAGAAGGAGTGGATTGGTGGCAATTGGCGGGTGGCGGAGGAGGAGACGAGAACGTGAAAGTTTGGGGTAACTAGCGGAGACGTCGAGCTGTGACGACGAGCTATGTGTTGACAGAGAGCAAGAGGGTCTCGGACTATCGTACGACCGAGGATAAAACGAGGAAAAGGAAGGAGAAACGGGAGGAAAGAGCAATCAAGAGGTGCCTTCCCAATTGTGCGAGAGATTCAACAGGCAATTTTCCAGGAATTTGGCTGGGATTTCCTTGGGCGGGAGGTCGCGAAACGAGGGGGTTCGGCTCGTGGGGGAGAGGGAGAGACGAGGATAAAGTTCCGTAGAATCACGATAAGCCGAGGATGGGCAACTTTCTTGGTACTATGTGATAGGGCCGGTTGACGAGGACCACTTTGACGGCGGTTTTCGATCTAGACAACGAGTTAGCCATGCGTGACGATCCAGGCATAAAGGACAGCGGAAAGAGCATGCTGGACGTTCTTGCTGTATAGGATGCAAGATCATTTATTTGCACGTGTTTCCAGCGGTTTGGCTAGCTTTCAGGACCCCGCGAGGCAGGAGCGACCAGCGGCGAAAGCTAGGGACTGACTACCAGACCGTTCAGGGACCGAGTGCTGTACTTTTAAAGAGGCAACAGCTGACAAAGCCGAGAGACAAAGCTGACGGGCATTTTTTAATAAATGGCTTACATACAGTTTGGGTGGATGGCTGTGAAGCTGTGAGGCCGTTGAAAGAGTATTCGAGAAGAAGATCCGGGAAATTTATGTCCGTTGCGGAGAGAAATGGCTACACGACAGTGATGAGGGACTAGATATGAGAGTCGAGAATTACCAAAGAGAGAGGAAATACAAGAGGCAAAACGAACGCGGGAAGCTCTTTATTCAAGTACTGCCATCGAGATACTGCCCAAGTGCTCTGCTATCATGCTACTCTGATCCAACGGCTTTCCAACAAAGGCAATGCCTAATAAGGCTCGAACAAGGAGGAGCGAATGGCAGCCGACAGAATACCAATGCGGCAAGACTAGGACTGATACATAGCTCTTGGGTGCTAGTCTGCTCTTGTCTCCTTGCTGTTTTAATGTATTATTATTGCTATTTGTTTAAAAGGCTCCGTCGCGAATCTACGGAGAACAAGGGATATCAATCATTTTCGTCCACTGCGAAAGCGCGGTGAGAAGAAAACCAAGAAGAAGGATCCCTAAAAATATCGAAAATATCGAAAATAACGAACAGCAAAAAGGGACCCAAATACTCAGAATGATCCAGAATTACGAAATGCGCAAAAACACTGGGACTGGCGTAGGACTTTCGCGCGCGGCGATCCATTGGGGATGTGCCTATTAGTGCCTAGCACGGCCGGGACCTTGTTAGGCTGGCTGGCTGGACAGACAGGACTTGCTCCTTGTTAAATAAGGTCTTGTTGGTCGACTGTGTCCACTGTCAACTGTTGAGCTGAGCTTGGAGCTGTCGTCGAAAAAGGTACAAGGTACTTGTGCCACGCCAACGTGCGATCCCAACAATCCGAACGTGGGCTGCAAAGGAAAGACAGTGTGAGGTAGTCAGAAGGAAAGAGCCACCCACTGCAAACTCGACGAAAATGCAAACAAAACGAGAAGGAACAAATGATGCCCAAAATATTTCTTAAGGAAAGCGCGTCCTGGTTCTTATGTAAGATGTATTACGGAGTAAGGTGAGCGCCGGAGAATTCCTCGTCAGCTGGGTTCCGATACGTCTCTTGCCTTGTTGAGGTGGAAATACAGAGTACAATCACAATCTTACTCCGTAATACTACAAGTACATAGATACTCCGTAGCTACTCCTAATTATCTCCTGATCTGCCTGTTGCTCCTCCCGTTTGAAAAGTCCTAGCCCATCCCAGCCCAAAGCTTCTCCGCACATAAAAGGAGAGGCTACTGAGTATGAATTACAGATATACAGATAGACGAGCACACAAGCCCAATGGAGGACTGGCAAAAAGGGGACGAAGCGTTAGCCAGGCACGAGAGAGGCACAGGACAACGGACCTGGATTGGGGTAGTCGCGGCCTGTCTCTTGCTGTGAGCCGTCGGCATTATGTAAGCACTGCTTTGCAGATATTGCTTCGAGCAGATTGATGTTTTGTACGGAGAAGCAAATACGGCATACTACATAGTAGTTATATACAGAGAGGCGTCGTTCCAAGACAACGGCATACTTCTCTTAACATTGCTTACCCGTCTCGCTGCGTATTACACCGATGTCAGTGCTGTCCCACTTTGGTACATAATCGTGCTTCGGATGCTGGCCATCGGGGTGGTGGTATGGGATATATACCCTCTGTATCTTGCAGAGAGGGGCCGTCTACTATCGATAGCTGCCCGAGAGTGCATCGCGGTCTGCCATGTAAGATACGATGTAGTACATAGTACGCTTTCAAGTTATTCTTGAGCCTCGCGGGAACCGTCGACAGCTATCTGCTTAGTCATCTTCGAGAAAACCTTTGCAGCCGAGAAATAGGGCCCTAGGTATATTGTGAATACACTGTAAATGAATTGTAATGCTCTACGGTGGACAGAAATATGCTTAATGATTGTCTGTTTTTATAGGCAGGGAACAAGACTGAAGGCCGTCGCAATCCTACAGAGTACAGTCAAGTGCCGCTTATTCTACTTGTTGATCACTTTGCGCCTTTTCTCAATGGACGGGTGCAGAGTGTATATCAATAGTAATGCAGCCACAAAAACGCGCATTTCAAGCATATCAAGATCAGAATAACCCCTCTCTCACATGCTTTATGGTGTACTATGTAGTGTATACTATGTAGCATGGAGGGGTGCCAAGTGCAAGCAGGATCCCTCATTGGCATCAGAAGAACAAGAGCAAGCATACGACCGTGTCAGCAAAGTAACAGAAAGGAGATGAAATGGACAGAAGCAAGGCAGCATACGAAAGTGACGTCTAGAAAATGAAAATGAAACAAGCGGAAATCCGAGGTAGAAGCATGCAACAACAGTGACAAGAGGACTTCGACGGTAACGTGAAATGCATGCGCGACTTTCTCAAACAATGTTCCCCGAAGTGAGATCATCGAGCCAAGGATGCTGCGCCGCTTCTTTTGCCGTCGCTATGCCGCCGTGAATCGTGAATCGTGAATCGTGGACCGTGAACAGCAACCCGCAAACCGATATGAGTACAACAGTGAAAATAAACCGCATCGTCTAGACGTACTCTGCCCGCGTTATGCTAGTCGTTGCATGTGTACGAATCCGCAAGATACAAGTCGTATATACGTGAAAAAGTGTATAAATATCCATATTCATTCGTTATCCATTCGTTTTCTCTTTGAGCTTTGGGCTTTTGGTTTGTAGTTTGTAAATAGTAAAAATGTCCGTTTCCCGATACCCAGCCTCAGCAGGGGGCGCAATGTCGTGTCATCCGGGTCTCGGATTGACGTCTACTCCATTCTCCACGCGCTGTTCTGTGCGTCGGGCTTCCCAGAATGGTGCTGCAAGTGCACGCCACGCTGTTCTGTTTCACACCGACATTTGGCTGCTTACAGCTTCTTAACGAGCTCAATGTACTTCTCGGTGGAGAAAGACTTGGGTCTACACAGGGGTTAGCATTCATTCAAGCAGATATTAAACAAGATGAAAAGGGCAAAAGGGCAAAAGGGCAAAAGAACCCAAAAAGAACCCAAAGATAAACTCACCTCTCAATAGGAGCACCGACGGCACGGTCAATGATCAGCTGGGGCAGGACACCCAGAGCGCGAGACACACCGAACAGGACGGTGTAGTAGCTCGACTCAGTCATGCCGTAGTACTGCAGCAGGACACCAGAGTGGGCATCGACGTTGGGGAAGGGGTTCTTGGTCTTGCCGTGCTCGGTCAGGACACCGGGGGCAATCTTGTAGACCTGGCTGACCAGCTTGAACAGGGGGTCCTCGGGCATCTTGGCCAGGGCAAACTCGCGCTGGGCAGTGTAGCGGGGGTCAGTCTTGCGCAGGACGGCGTGGCCGTAGCCGGGAACGACACGGCCGTTGTTCAGGGTAGACCACAGGTACTCGGTGATCTTGGCGTCGCTCAGGTCGCCGCCGACAGCCTTCTGCATCTCAGTGAGCCAGTTCAGGACCTCCTGGTTGGCCAGGCCGTGCAGGGGGCCAGCCAGACCGTTCAGGCCAGCAGCCAGAGACAGGAAAGGCGAGCTCAGGGCAGAGCCGACCAGGTGGGTGGTGTGGGCCGAGACGTTGCCACCCTCGTGGTCGGAGTGGATGGTCAGGTAGAGACGGAGCATCTCAACAAAGTCCTTGTTGCCGGAGAAGCCCAGCTGGTTGGCAAAGTTGTAGCCGTAGTCCTTGTCCTTCTCAACGGCAGCGACCTTGCCGCCCTTGAAGACGTTCTGGTAGATGCGCGAGGCGATGGTGGGCAGCTTGGCAATCAGATCCATCGAATCCTCGTAGGTGTAGCTCCAGTACTCCTTCTTGTTGATGCCCTTGGCGTAGGCCTTGGAGAACGAAGAGGTCTGCTCCAGGGCGGTGACAGCCAGAGACAGCTGGGCCATAGGGTGCAGGTCGGTAGGGCAGCGGTCGATCAGCTCCTCGACGAACTTGGGGACGTCGGAGCGGGCAGCCCACTCAGCGGACAGGTCGCGGACCTGCTGCTCGGTAGGGACCTCGCCAGTCAGCAGCAGCCAGAAGAGACCCTCGGGAAGGGGCTCAGTGCCACCGGGGGCCTTGGGAAGGACCTCACGGCACTCGGGGATGGTCTTGCCACGGAAACGGATACCCTCCTGGGCGTCCAGGACGGAGCCCTCCCAGACGAGGGCCTTGATGCCACGGGCACCGCCGTAGACCTGGTCAAGGGTGACCTGGTCAATGACCTTGGAGCCGCTCTCCCTTTTCTTGTTAGTCGTGTTTTTGTCTTTGTTTTTCTGTTTTCTTTTCTTTTGTTGTTTTCTGTAGTCTCTATACGAGTTTATCTGTCAATGCCGGTTGTGTGTCCCGGGATATCCGAAATGATCCGAGATATGCGCCGAGATTTTGACCCTAGCAGAGGCATACTAAACAATCAGAGTCGAGATTCCGGGGTTCGGGTTCGTCACATACTTGCGGAGGGTCTTGATCTGCTCAATCTTCTCGGGCAGCAGCTCGGCGAAGCGCTCCTTGAGGGTCTGTTGGAGGGGCACATGTTAGTCGTTGCTCTGTCTTCGTTTCTCTGCATCTCCATCTCCCATCATTTTGTATAACACCAGCAGGGCCAATTGCCCTGCCAATGGCTATGCCAATCATTTGCCGTCGCAAACACTCACCTGGGCCTTGGCGGAGTAGCAGCGGGCGGCAGCGAAGCCGGTGCTGCGGGCGCCGAAAGCGGAAGAAGCCCGGAGGGAAGTGCGGAAGGCACTCAGACGCATAGCAGAAGCCATTGTGACTGTATTGTGAGGTGTATGTAGAAGTGTGGTTGGGGTATAAAGACGTGAGGGGGGGAAAAGAGAAGAAAGGAAGAAAAGAAAGAAAAGGAAAAAGAAAAAAGGAGGAAGAGAGGGAGAGCAAGAGAAGTAAGCGGGAGGAGGGTAGCTGTAAGTCTTTCTAAAACAGCGGACAGCCAGGTAGGTGGAGGGAAAAAAGGGAAACGTTTGGTGGGTTTAGGCCACTTTTTTTTTCTATCAACCGCGGGCGGGCTAGGAAGAAGGAAGGGGAAGGAGGGAAGGGGACAGAGGGAGAAGGTGGAAGGTACTGTACATGTGGAAGGGGGGGGGGGTCCCGTTCTTTCCCAACTCGGGGTGAAGGAGGGGAGTACCAACAGGGAAGGAGTCGAAGGAATAGAACGGGGAAGGCAGGAGCGGCGGAGCTCCCCTTGTTAGGCCGTTTGGGTGGTAATAACAAACAAAACCATAGGCGCAGAGAGGGTAGAAGGCCCGTAAAATGTGGAAAATAGGTGTAAAAAAACGAGATGGAAAAGCTAGCATGCTAGCAGAATACGGAGTACTCCATAGAGCGAGTGCAGGTGTGCATCAGAGGCCAGAGACGAGCAACGCCGGGCGCACAGAGAAGACACACAAAAAGCCTCACGGGTGTAAAAACAGTTTAATTTAATGTGAGTTTAAATAGAGAATAATAAAACCGGGGACACATTCGGGCTACGGGGGAAGGTGTAAATAGTGAATGCGGTGGGATATTACATGTGGCAGGAGCAGGGGCTGGCTGCATACGCTGTAATACTATGTATTCTTACTTGATAATAATGCCTGTTTTACTGTCCATATGTCGCGCGGCTTCCTATTCTAGCTGAATCTGTGGTGCATCGCGGTTACCGGTTTTGTTTGTGAGCATGTCTTTCCTTCTGATGTGCTCCAATTGCGCTCTATAGCAGCTCTTTCCGCTGCTGCCAGGCCATCTCGTTTGAAGTATGTTAGCTGTCTCGTGCGAGAAAAGAGTGGAGCATGGCCCACCATCCGCGTCCAAGTAAAGCGCGAGGTGTGAGTGTGAGAAAACCGACGATGGCGGAATCAGACTTTGCCGGCAGTTGATTGAGTAGTGATAATAGAGTAAATAACGCGAAGGGGACGAAGCAAACAAGAAGAAAACAAGAGAAAAAATCAAGAAGAAAAATCAAGAAGCCAAGGCGTACTCGTATTGCCTGTGTTGTGGCAGCCGAAATATCCGCCCGAGACGAGCAGCTGACCATCAGAATAACACCGAGGACAGGTATAATGGTATCGTATGTACACATAGTAGGAGTAGTTGCTCAGTGCAGGCTAGATCACAAGTAGGACGATCTGATAGAGTGCTGCAGACACTCTGGCAGCGTGGCAGGGCAGCGCGGCAGCGGGTACTTCCCGGTCTGATTAGCACAGCACCCGCTTGTCCTGGCTGTCGTCTCTCCGTCCTCCCGTAGATTAGATGAGAGTGACTAGCACAACTGATGTAAATAATAGGCAATATAAAGTCGAGAGCCACGGCTCGGGGGAGCGCACACCACAAGCCGCCAGCTCGCACCAGCCCTTCAGCCTGACGTCAGGAGTCCGGAGCAGCGGTGCTCGTACTAAGCACATGATGCGAGCTGCCGAGATATCAGATCGTTGTGCTGTTCCCTTGCATCGCACATCCCTATGACTCTTCTTCCTGCTCTTCTTCCTGCTCTTCTTCTTCTTCTTGGCAGATCGCAATATCATCCTTGCCACACCTCCGTTCTCGCACAGGCGGACGTGGCCATTATACAATTCATCGAGTCATCTGTAGTCTCTCTGCGTATTTACAGTTTCGTCCACACAGAGGCACGCCATGCACGATCCCGCGATTGTGTGGTCTACTTTGGCTAGTGCCTGCTAGCCTCGTCAACAACCGAGCTACAAGTAGCATCCGGACGTATGGCAAAACGCGGCAAAGAAACGGCTCATGTCGGTCTAGATCACGTGGTTGAATATCACATGACATTATGTGTACAGTGTCACATGATATGTGCACAGTCATTGACTAATCAATCTGAGGCATGTGCCCCACTTGCCAAGTTTTCCCTCTTTTGCCCCTTCTGACCTACCTGCGCCTCTCCTTCCGCTCCAAATTTCTGCTTCTTTTCATCTCTCCATGATCATCATCACCACCCTTTTCGACACTCTCGTCGCCGTCATCAACGACTCTCCGCCAACGCCTCGCTCGAAACTGTGATCGTATCGCTCATCATCTGCATTCCGTGCTCTAGATAATCGCGGCTTTCTTATTTCTTTCTTTTCGTGTCCTCCACCACGCGAACTGTAGCCGCCAACGTTTGACGCGTTAAGCAAATCTGCCTCTCCCTTTCACATCACACGTCTTTCTATTCATCCTTCACAATCTCTCTTTTGCGCCGTTTCTTGCATCTCCTGTTTGCTCCTTCACATCCGCACTCTGCATCTGTCCTAGGCTCGTTGCTCGTCTGTATCTACCGCGTTTGCCGTCAGGCCGTACAGTATTGCAGCCTCTGCCAGCTTCGACTCGACTTGCTGAAAACAAGAACAAACAGACACAAACCACAAGCCAAGCACAATCACCAACTAAACGCACGCCAGATCATCTGGTATAGACATCACTTGCACGCTACTTCGTACAGTAAACAGCTTGTCCATATCTCGCCGGCCCGTAATCGGTCCGAGTGTTTGTTCTCTATTTTCACCGAGCCTGAAGACAAAAGAGCCGCTGTAAAGCCTCTGTCTCTCTCGTCTTCCTCTTTGCACGTTGTCAGGCTGCGCCCTGGCCGCTGAAGAGTGCTGTGTATCACACAGATATCCGAGAGATATCTGATAGAACCTGCAGTCTTGCCGCGCTAGGCCGCTCCTGCCGTTTCCATCTCACTTAGTCATCACCGACAACAACATATCAAGAAAGCCTTGTCTTTCTCTCCCATCTCCCTCTCCCCCTCACCCCGACACAGCATACAACACAGCACACAACACAACATGGCATCACCAGTAGCTGAGCTTGAGGCCGGCCTGCAGGCCATGCAGGGTCTCAAGCCGCCGGGCGTCTCCGGCTCGCGCATCTCCGCCCTCACAGCGCTCTGCGTGAACAACGTCCATGTAGGTTTCTTCATCAACTGCCAATGATCAGCTACCAAGCATCAATGTATCAGCCACTAACATGACAGTCGGAATCTGTCCTCGTCCAAAAACTCTACACACACTTCAAAAAGGCACCCGGCACGCACAAGCTCGGCGTGCTCTATGTCGTAGATTCTGTAACCCGCAAGTGGTTGGACCAGGCCAAGCAGAACGGCCAGACCGTGGACGGGTCAGCCCCGGACGGCAGCTATGCTGCTGGCGTGAATAGAGTGACCGAGTTGATCCCCGTCTTGATGAACGACATTCTGTCGACGGCACCCGCCGACCAAAAGGTACGCATAATTATTTGAGTATGAGCATGAGTGTTGAAGCGAGTATCGAGTATCGATCGAGCACCGCGAGCATCAAACCGAGTATGGGTAATCGTACGCCGAGTATGCCAGACCGGCTTGGCAACCAGGGCACATAGCAGTACATGAAAAGCACAGCAAAGTGCAAAGTGCAGAAATCAAAAGTGCAGAAATGCAGCAAGCAGGCAGGACTAGACAGCAGATCGCAGCATCTGGCCAACAAGGCATGTTACAGATCTGCCGCTAGCCAAACCGCCACTGTCTACTGCGCTTGTGTGCACGTTGGGGGCCGTTAGCATTACTGCAGAAGGCGGTGCCACCCTGTCTGCAGGCTGCATCTGCACCTCTCCTGCGCCTTCTGAACTACACCTTGCATCTATTTGCATCTGCACATCCACGCAACTGTATCATTGTATCTCGTGTCTGAGCTGTACCCAACCATGCCAGCTCGGCTGGCTCTGCGGCTGTATTCGACGCAGTCCGCCTCGTCTCGTCTCCTCTGTGCTTGCTTACGCTTTGCCCATACTGCTCACTCAAACTCAACACCTACATCTAGCCCCCCTCCGTACACAGACCGTATACTCACACCAGTAGGATAAAATCAAGAAGCTTGTGGACATCTGGGAAAAGGGCCAGACATTCCCTGCGGCTCTCATCGAGTCATTCAAGCAAAAGTTCAATGCTCATCCCCCAAACACATCCACCACACCGCCTGGCAGCCCGCCGGTAAACGGGCCCCATGCGAACGGCAATGCCCATGCCAACGGTGCTCGCTTTGGTGCTGGTGCTGGTGCTGCCGCAGCTCATCCTCCTCCCCCAGCAGCACCCTCGGCTCTGCCGCCCAATATCATGGAGACGCTGGCCAATCTTGCCAAGCAGAACGCAGGCCCGGCAGCATCGGCCACGCCCCCAACCATGTCTGCGCCATTCGGCCAGCCGCCACAGTTGTACTCGGCACAGCCGCAGGTGTCTGCTCCTTACAGCGCTCCTGCGCCTTACCAGATGGCACCGGCACAGCAGCAGCCGCCACCATTCTCTATGCCCTTTGGCCAGGCCAACTCTGCTCCGCCTGCCGCCCCCGCAGCCCCTGCACTCGCGGGCCTTGCCGGTCTTATCAGCGCTGCATCCCAGCAGCAGCAGCAGCAGCAGCAGCAGCAGCCTCCCGTTCAGCAGCAGGGCGCTCCCAACCTACAGCAAAACCTGATGCTAATCCAGGCACTGCTTGCTCAGGGTCTGCCGATTGAGAGCATCACGGGCATTCTGGGTTCCCTTGGCGGCGCTCAGGGCGGCGGCGCTCCTGGCGCTGGCGGCTCCGGATCTCTGGTGGCTTCTGCCCTTGCTGCTGCAGCTGCTCCTGGCAGTAATGGCCAGTCCAACGGCTGGGGCAATGCTTACGGTAACCGTGGCCGTTCGCGGTCCCGGTCGCCGCAGCACTGGGACAACAACGGTGGCCGTAACGGCCGCCGGGCCTCCCCCGGTGGAGGACGTGGCAGCAGCGAACGCGATCGTGGCCGTGACTACCGCCAAAGATCGCCTCCTGGCAGCCACCGCAATGGCGGCGGCAACAGCCCTCGGCAGCCACCTGGCCCTGGCGAGAAGTGGATTGAGCACGACCCGTCGCTTCCGAGCGGCTCCATCCGGGTGCTCAGCCGGACGCTGTTTGTGGGCGGTGTGACGATTCCCGAGTCCGATCTGCGCTCGATATTCCTGCGGTTCGGCGACGTGCAGACGTGCATAGTCAACAAGGACAAGCGCCACGCGTTTGTCAAGATGTACACGCGCAAAGATGCTGAGGCGGCCAAGGAGGGCATGGAGCAGATGCGGCACGACGACTCTGGCCTGCGCACACGCTGGGGCGTTGGTTTCGGCCCGCGCGACTGCAGCGACTACGCCAAGGGCATCAGCATTATTCCTATTACGAAGCTGACAGACGCTGACCGCAAGTGGCTGCTGACAGCACCATGGGGCGGCAGTGGTGGCCAGGCGATCACGCCCGGCTTGGTGGTGGAAGAGCCCGATATCGAGATCGGCGCAGGCGTGTCGTCCAAGGCTATCAGTCGCCGTATGCAGACTGACCGTGGCGGCATCAACGGCCCGCGGTCGACGCGCCGCGAAGAGGAAATTGCCAATGCCAATACTATCCCCGTCAACCCCAACGGGCCCGGTGCCGGCCGTCGCGGCGGACGCGGCAACCACTCTGGCGGCGGCCGTGGCGGCTATGACCGGCGAAGCGGCGGCAACGGCGACGAACTTGGCTATGGCAATGGCAGCGACGGCAACAATAACAACAACAATGCCGCTGCGGCCGTGCTTCCTTTCCAGTTCGGAGCGGCGACTAACAACCTGCTCTTCCCGCAAGGCGGCTACAACAACTATCAGGCGGAATAGTCTCTTTGTTTACTCTTTTGGCTTTACTATTACTTTT
This sequence comes from Ophiostoma australiae, assembly GCA_022392945.1. Taxonomy (NCBI): domain Eukaryota; kingdom Fungi; phylum Ascomycota; class Sordariomycetes; order Ophiostomatales; family Ophiostomataceae; genus Ophiostoma; species Ophiostoma australiae. The sequence continues at coordinate 789,972 of JAKRGJ010000009.1, forward strand.
TTTGAATTTCGGCTTTCCTCTTTCCTTTGTCTCTGTTAACTCTCAATTCTCGGTTATGGCATAAAAGGCTCACGTTCGGATGGACATGTATTATTGTTATGGGTTCTCTAGATATCATCACCAGCATACCTGTCTTTCTGTTCTTGTTTATCGGTTTCTCCTATTATCATTTGCTCTTTCGCCCCTCTTCGTTCCACTTCTGTTCGCTTGTCTTATTATCTACACTCTTGCTTGCCTTTTCGTGCACGGCTGTCTAGCTGGCCATGGGTCCTATGTCTTGTAATCAGCAATTTACCATTTATTTTTCGGAAGAAGTCCCACCAGCCAACCGCATCGAATCGTTGCGTCGTGAAGCAAATCACTCGTTGTAATAGTAATAAACGCCCATTCATCTCCGGCACGATCCAACGGGGCTGGCTGATACAGTCGATGCATGGATGCGTGTGTCAAGACATGTGGCCAAGTAAGGGTCCCAGGGATGCTGTCAAGGTGCTGTTGCATCACCGCCTGCTGCATCGTGGCATCACGGCATCGCAGCATCGCAGCATCGCAGCATCGCAGCATCGCAGTAACACAGAACCAAGGGCGGTCGGGGGCGTGTACTTACGGATCATCCACCTCCATCACACAAACCTTGGCTGTGCAATGTTTCGAGTGCAATCTCTCTCGCTTCTCTCGCATGTACCACGGCCCCATCAACAAACATTGCACACTGTGTCTCTCATCTGCCTTTTTGATGTCCGGATGCCTATCATTCGTGTATGTGCTCGTGCATCGCCAGCCTTGGCTGTCCGACATTGCAGATGAATACTCTATTGCAAATATATCGAGACGCCCTTGACTCCGTGTCGGCCACTCCCACAGCCTTGGCATCGCCCCCCCCCCCCCCTTTCCCCCTCCCACGGCTGATCTGCAGCTTGGTTGGTACAGAGTAGGTGTTTGCTGTTGGCCATGTCTGCCTGCTGCCTCAGAATGTGCATCGTATGTACGTATGGGCTCTGACGCACTCTGACGCCAAGTGTTGGTGTCTCTTGTTTCTGTCGGACTTTCTACTATTGTTGCATTGTTTCTACGTCGTGTCTCTCTTCTCTGTCCTCGCTAGAGTAATGCCGGCCCTCTGCCCGTTTCTCCTGTCTTGGCTGTCGCGTCCCTTGCTCTGATCACTGTCTGTCCGCTCGCTCTCTTTCATTTCCGTTTCTTGTCTGTCTCACCTTGTTCTCTTCTTCTACATAGTATTACTCTCTGCAATACAGCCTCTTGCCTCCGTCTCCCGTGTCTGTGCTCCCTCGTACTCTATTCCATCTCATAGTGCTCAGTACAGCTCTCGTAGTAATAGGAGCCCTCTACTATACGCCCTGCTCCCTGCCGCGCTTGGCGGTTACGATTACCCAGCTGCCGAGCCTCCATGATCGACCGTTCGTTTCTCAATCTGTTTCTCTTTTTTTCCTTTCTTCTTGCTGTCTATCTATCCTCTGCAATATCGTGACGTTGCTTAATTAAATCTACTCTACACGCCCAAGGTCAGTAACATAACAATGTGTGAGCCAAGCAAATGCAGGTACAACTGTATCAAACTGTACAGAGTACATACATAGTATCGACGGTGTTGTTGTCTATCTGCATTGTTCGCTCTCTGCAGAGGCACAGAAACACTGCCTCTATTCTCTGCCACGCCAACTCTTGGCCGCCGATCTTATTTACCGCGAGATGGCTTGTGCAGCCTTGCGTCGAACGCCAAGGCGCCGAGCGTCATTATCTTCCGGCTTGTCTTCTATTCCTGTCTTCCACTCGCCCTCTTGTCTGCCCCCTATCCTGTTCTTGATACACATGCCTCATAGTGGAACATGGCCGTGATGGCAAAGCACAAACAATATCCATCCTCTGTCCGTCCATCACTCATCAGCACAATCAGTAATGCACTCCATCAATCAGGATGCGGATGATACACGATGCAATTCCTATTTCTCCGCTTTGCATCCCGCAGATCGTCTTGGCTCTTGGCTGTCTCTCGTTGCATCCCTTTCATGGTCACTCTTCCGTCTGCCGTTGCGCTTCTGTCGCTGCCGCTGTATGCAATTTTACAATACTCTGCACACAATCAAACATCTTCATGTGCACAATCTGCAATGTAGGAACCAAGGGATGGATATGCAACAATAAGTGTCACCGAGACTGGCAGAAACAAGTCAGTCAGACAGTGCCAAGCTGCTGGGTCTGTCCGCGCATCGTGCTCATCCGTGCTCATCCAAATCAACACCTCCTTCAATTTATCGCATCGTATGTAGCACAATGCAGAGACCAATACAGACAGACCATAGCCTCTGAGACCGATGCAGGCAAGCCGTGACGTGGCAGATAGAGGCAAAGCAGAGTAAAGCCGCCGCTCTTGTTGGCTATGATCAACACTTGGCTGTCGACACTTGGCTCCATGGTCTGGTATGGCTTGCTTGCTGACCTGATAGACACGGAGATCTGCCTGTATAGGTGCATATGGCTGTGCCTTCTTGGCCAGTGCCAATGCTAGGAGGTAACATTACGACAAGTAGATGCAGAAACAAGATAAGCAAGAAGAACGATACAACAAGAGAATCAGGAGAGTCAAGAGAATCAAGAGAATCAAGAGAATCAAGAGAATCAAGAGAAGGACAAGACGGCAAGACAGCCACAAGATCACATTATCCCGTTGCATCAGCACAAACAAGAGTTGTTCGCCTTGGCAAGCACACTCATCTGCCGACATGGCATTTGCGAATAGCATATGCATTCTTCGGCAGGACTGGACCACCAGCTCCAGCCTCTGCGTTTATACGCTGTCTTTGCCAATACGCTGTTCGCTGCATACTCCGAAGACTGCATAGTCTGCTCCAGGTCACCAGCCTCCATCTATCTACATAGTAGTACTCTATTCTATACTCAGTACAGGTCTCCAGCATGACAGGACCCTGCATGAGGGCTGCCCACACACACCTCGTAACATACCCATACGCATCCATGGAGTAAGATAGATACATAGTACGGTGTATGAAGTACGCTGTAGGCATATCAAGGCGAGGCTGAGAACCCTTTTGCAAACTGCATGACCCAACTGCCGTGTTCCGTCTCCATCGAGCTGGCTCAAGTCCCCGTCACTTACCACCAGTTCATCCATGCTCTTTCTTCCATATCTATGATGGCACACTGCCTGTGTGAAACCGATGAGACAATACCATCACGGCCGCTCGCTCTCCTGTCTAGCCACTGTATGGCATTTGAACATCGCTACTCTGTTTGTCTGCCAAGTGTATGTCCTGGCTTGGCTGTTACGCAGGTTGTCTATCATCCGTCGTCCACAGTGTTACATCTACTCGATACTCAGTACACTCGGTACACTCAGACTCTGCCTCCTGCGAACGGACGTGTTTCTGTTTCGTTGCTTCACGGAGTCGTCTTGTTTTCTTCTCCGTGTATTCTCTCCGGTATCCATAGTTATTTATTGTTTCTGGTTGTTTATGTCGTAGCTGATCATCTGTTTCTGCTCCGTATTCAAGTAAAAGCCTCATCTCTTCTCCTGTAGATAAACAGACTCTATACTACCGTTTCATAATGACCAGCCTCACAGATTGGACGGTTGTTTCAAAACAAACATGGGCAGTCCACCTTGAATGCACCGGGTTGCGAGGTAGTAGTGTTATTTATTATCAACACTTCTCTTACTACTTACATACATAGTACAGTATACGGCTATACAGCTACAGACAGCTACAGTAGCAGCTGTGACATTGTTCAGGGGCATTGAGATAACAGCGCTTTGACTCGGCATGGCTTGGACCCTCGACGCTGTACTAGACTGACCTAGACTCTCACTCTCAGACTCGCCTCTCAAACTCTAGCCTTACAAAGTGCTCTGCAACCTATTATTACAGAGTACAGAGTAGTCTTGTTCTTCTTATTCTTCTCATGGTCACATATTTCTGCTACTCTGCTCGAAACAATGAAATCAACTCCCGGACGTCGTGTCGTCGTGGGGGACTCGCCGCCACCGTCACCGTCACATGCAATCTGCCATTACCAGAATAGCCAAACAGGCAGATGATGTGTCCGTGGCAGCCAGCACGCGCGGCAGTGTCAGTGTTGGCAGTGTTGGCCTTGCCACAGACAACACGATCAAGTGGCATGCTTTAATGTCATCCAGCGGACTTATCCGTCGGTATGATTCACAGTAGCACGTCCTTTGCGGTACTTTCATCGTTCCCGTTGATGTACATAGTAGTTTCTCATTGCCTCTGTCCTCGTCGCCTCAACATGATCTATCTGATAATATATCCTCGCCTCGTCGACAGATCGGAAAGTGAGAGACTCCAAGTCTGACTAAGACTGAAAACTGTCGCGCCTCTCCCTTCCTAAACGGGAAAGTACAGAGTCCTGCCTGCCGCAGCTGCCAGAGGAAACAGCCGAGTCTCCCGTCTACTCCAGTCGCTACTCTCTAGCCCATCGGACATGACACCCGCTCGCACTTGTAATAGAATATCAAAATAACTACATAGCAAGATACAGTACTCTGAATTCGCTCAATCTGCCATCGCCCTCGCCATCGCCATCAGCCACTCGGACATACTCCGTACAGCAAAAAGACAAGCTTTGGGGGGTGGCAACATAGCTGGGTCTTTTGTCAGTCGCTACTTCTCTTTCAGTGGGCAGAAATACACAGTAATGAGATACTCTGTAGACTGAGTGGATAACACTCTGAACAGGAAGGAACCATCCTCAAGTGCCGACCGTGCCCGCGCACTGTACGGGGCCTCTCTATAATACTGGCCGTACTGAGTACTTACTGAGCGAATGGCTGGCCTTGCACCTGAAGAACACTCCGCCGTAACTCCTCGCTATTTCTCCCAATTCTCGCTGTATTTCATCCCGGTCGCCCTGTAGGCACCTCTCATGGCTTCTTCCGTAGACCATGGAAGTCGGCTAATTCATCATTTATTTTCGGCATCATATTTATATGGTTTAATTAAAAAAAATCTCGTCGCTGCTCGTACCTTTTTCCTTTCCCCTCGTCGCTTTTCCCATTACCCATTTCGCATTGTCCCGTTTTCACGAGTCTGCCCGTCTTTCCTTGGTCATTCCCGATAGCTTTTGCTTTTACAACTACTTTACTATCTACATTTTCTTACTTTGTTATCTTACTTTTACTTTTCGTATGTCGCATTGGCCGGTGAGCTGTCACTTGTCGCTCCTTCCTGTTTGTCTCTCATCGTTCCTTCCTATTTCTGTGTATGTGCTGTACTGTGCTCTAAAATATCAAAAAGTCTCCGTAGCTCATCAAAGGAAAGAGCATGTCCACTGTTCCTTCCTTATTTGCCTAATTGACCGCCCTATTTCCCAGGGCCGGTCATAGCACATTATAGCGAGACTGTCTCCCTCCAGCTTCATCGTATTCCTTCCTACAGTGCCATGTAATCAAACCCAAAAATGGGCCGCCCTACTCGCTGTTCGCGCTCTCGCTCTCGTTTCTGCCTTCCTGCCTTCCTGCCTCTTTGCATATTACACGGAATACAGCTCCTTCCTTCCACGGAATATCCTCTAATAATGATTCATACTTAATAGAAACTACGCTGTAAACAGCGACTACGGCGCAATACTGCACTACTGCACGATTTGTCTTACATCATCACTGTCGTGCTTGTTATTTCCCAATCCAACAAGGCATCCGCAGATGCCGGTCTCTCACTCTCTCTCTCTCACACCCTCTCTCTTTAATCGTACACTGGATTCATTTTGTTATTTTTCGTCTTCTTTCTTTTTTCTCTTGTCAATCCTGATTCGACTCCGATTCTTTCTCTTCCCTCCTCTCAGATTCCACCACATCTCCGCTGCTGTCGATACTCGGCGTTACTTTTGCTGCCGCTCCGCAGACTCCGTAATACTGCGGCTCTATCAGTCTGGACAGAATACTATGGCCTGTAATACGATGTACTCTATGTGCTGTCTTGCAGTGTTCATGTTCCTCACACTGCTCCGTACTCCATACTCATAGTTCTTATACTTCCCCTGTCCTAGCCTAAACCGGTCACTGAGCATCCATTCGTAAAGAGAAAAAAGGTACACTCTTTTCCTGTTCTCGTCTTCCATTATATTCCATTTCACGACTATTTATGTAAATTTCCGTATGATTGGTTTTCTGAGAGGATAACTGAGAGACAACAGGAAAAAGGGAAATAAACTCAGTAGAATATCCAAGACAAAATAACGAAATATACATAGTACAAGGTACGATGAAAGACAACAGAACCACAATCCCGAACCCCGAGTGACGACACGTATCCCCCGTGATAGACAAGATAGACAACCCCAACGAGAGACAGCATATAATTACACGATAGAATTAATGAAATAGACAAACACGAGGAGCAAATCCGGAGAGGCGAGATGGAGATGATGGAGAGCAATGGGGAGACTGGAGAGGGATGGAGGGAGGGATGGAGGAACTGGAGTAGACACGAGGCAGAGTCTGTTGAAGCAGCCACCCACAGGCCTCGTAATACAAACTGGTGTTTAAATTGTTCTCTGCAATGTAAGATACAGAGGACAGAGAACTTGATACACACGCGAGGCCTTACCAGATCGATACATCCTCAAACCGTACAGAGCATTGCAGTCCGATATCCTCTATAAATCATGTTCTACAGACTACGCTGCCGTTGCCGTTGCCGTTGCCGTTGCCGTGCCGCATCTTCCGCTGGCAAGTTCGTATTCAACGACTTTGACTGCATAGTATGTCGCCAGATATCCTACCGAATTAAAATAACGCTTCGGTCCTAATTGGTCTCTTGGTTACACCGATTCTCTGCAGGTATCACGGGTACGGGTGCAGTGATCAACGGCTTTGCTTGAATAATTCAAATATTAATAATAATAATAATAAAGTACTTTATTACCGGCTTCTTCCTCTTCCAGGCGGTGTGTATGAGCATGGTACACAGAGGTCAGAACAACAAGGAAGAACAACCGGAGATGCACCTCTGCCCTCCGCAAGTCAAGGGTAATGCCGAGTACTATGTAGTGTCTGCTCAGCAGGAATACGGAATAGAGGAAATAATGGTGAAGCCACGAGTAGATACTCCGAAAGGATAATAGCCTCGATACAGTCAATGCCGAACTTGATACGAGCGGATAGCAAAGGTCTAGTCGTCTGTGGTGTCACGGAGAGAACCCTGAGATGCCAAGATTTTGGAAGCCCTGCAGAAGGTTGGAAGAAGGAACAAAGAGACAGGCTCTTAATCTGCGTATGCTATTACTGTGAACTGTGTAATACTGTGTAATACTGTGTACAGAGAAGAGAAAGCGCCGGCAAAAGCCAAAACCAAGAGCGGCGGGCGGAAAACTGCCTCGACTAATACTTCGGATTGCCCCAGATTAATATATGGGGAAGGGTATGGAATTGATACAGAGTATGGAGGATATGGAGAGGAAGATTTTTCACGGGTTGTCTCCATGTTCTCTTTATCTTACCGAGTCTACTCTGTGGAGGTCAAAGACGTTACGAGAAAGTAATCAACCACTACTCCGTACAGAGTACGGCAGATGGCATTCTGTATGGTAAGATATTGAGGCCAGTATTTCCCTCGTCTTGGCCGGTCCATTGACGGCCTACTGCTGTTCTATTTGAGCCCAGAACAGCGAGGCCAGAACATGCCCGACTTGCAGTCTAGGTCTCTGAGGACCATAGACGATAAAGAGACATGGACATTAAAATAGTTAAACAAAAAACGACCAATACAATAGAGAAGACAGAGACAAAGCAACCGAGAGGGATGCTTCGTATACTGACGGCGACTCCAGAGTTTTTTTTTGTTCTCGTTTCGCTCTCTCATCTCGCTCATTTACTATGTACATAGTGTATCTTTTCGCTTCTCTCTTTGCCATCACCAACTAGGAAGAGAGGAGCGAGCAGCGAAGGCAGCCATGGTCTTGCGGCCTACGAATCATTAGCCATCAGCCATTGGTCATTGGCAGGCCACATTGGCAATTGCCGCTCGAAATTAAAGAGAAATAGGTGACCGAGAACGAGAGAGATGTCAAATGCAAGTGTAATACAGTGGGTTCGGGCTATCTTTGACGTAGGCAGTTGATATAGTCGACATACTACTATGTAATACAGAGTAGACCAAGAATCCTCTACTCAAATAATACAAGGTACCCAGCAATACAGGATATCCCACACACCAATACGGCGTGCCCGAATTGCCGTGTTTTCTCAATTAGCCCGTATTGGTGGCATCTACTCAGTAGACTCGTTATTCGTTGCTCGGTGTTGGAGGAGACAAAGACTCGTTGCGACAAGACTTTACTTTTGACACTTTGCATGGTTTGACACTTCTTTCAACTCGTGCACTACGGTGTACGGAGCAATTACAGAGTATTCCACAACAGGATTACTACGGTGTACACACCATGGCTCCCGTCTGCCTCGTTGCTGCTTGCGCCATTTGCCCAGTTGCGCTGTCTTGATTTCAGTCGTGTCGACGTTGTTTCGGCGTCTTGGGTTTGCGTCTTGGAGTCTTGGATTCTCTTGGCCATACTTGTCCCTTGTCTTTTCCTTTAGGTTTCTCGCTTCTTCGTTTTTCCCTCTTTTCCTTCTTTTCCCTATTTTCCTCTTTTCCTCTTTTCCCTCTTTTTTCTCGTTTTCATCCCTCCAATTCGCCTTCCCCGAGGCGTGGGATTCAACTCCGATCTACTATTGCATAGTAACAGTACTGAAGTATTGCCCAGTGGTGCTGATCAATATCTTCTCCAGTACTCGGTCGGCCATACTCCGCAACGTACAGCAACTTTATGACAGACGCATCCGTCGGTGAAATCCAATGTCGAAGTACTCTTGTCGGTATTACTCTGTCCATCTTACGTGGCAGGTCGGTGGCAGAGCTTGCCAAGAGAACGTGCCTGCTATATGTACATAGTGATACTCTATTCTCGAGTTGAAGCTCATCCGCCGAAACGGGCAGTCAGTTAATTCGCTGTTTGTTGCTTGTAAATACACCGTAATTACATACAATCTACCTTGGTCGCGAATAGGCTATCCTCCGATTCAAAATTGGAGCCTCGCTCTTCTTTTATCCGTATATTCGGCCTCGGCTTTTTTAGCTTTCACTTTTGATGGGCTTTTTTTTTGCATTTTTGCATCTTTGCACTTGTTTACGATTTGCAACTATTGCATTCCTGATTGATTCACGCGTCGACTACTATGTGGTTTTCAAGAGCTAGTGAAAATCACCTCTCTCGGTTGCGTCGGAAGATCCATCCCTTTTCTCCTTCTGTTTCTGCTCTCTGTTCTTTTCACCATGTAATAATTACAGTGGGTCTGTCGCTCTTTCTTTTCGCGTTTCTCTGTCTCTGTTCTCGTATGACGTAGTGAAGGAAATAAGCACGGAAGGGGAAAGAGCGAGCGAGCCAACCACGACTCTCCTTTTGTTCTCCGATGTTCTATTCTTTCTGTTTTTTTTCGCTTTTTTTGGCTCTGGTTGGTTTAATCTCTACACTCTGACCAATCATATCGCAGCTCGTCCTTCGCTCCTCTGTTAAACTCCGAGCTGCTCCCTTGGAAGTCGAGTCTTTTTGAGGCACGTCCTTCTTTAATCAGGAATGGCATCTACCGCGTAATTCGGAGCACGAACATTGAACATTGAACATTGAACATTGAACATTGAACATTGAACATTGAACATTGAACATTGAACATTGAACATCGAACATCGAACAACGAACAACGAACGAACAATGAAACCCGAATATGTTGCAATGTCGCATCCTATTTGTTGATACTTCTAGAAATCTCTATATATGGGTACAATTTACTATGTATGCCTCGGCGATGGGTCGGGTTAGATCCGTATTCTCCGTGATATCGAATCTACTATGTGAAGGAAAAGGAATATCCAGAGGTGATCATATCAGCCCCTTTCCATTGTCAGATACATCGACCTAATCCTCCGATGGCTACTCTACCTGGTAGTGTCGGTCGGGATTCGATACTGTCGCCAAAGCCGGGCGACATAGGCGCGGCTGAGTAACATCCTACTGTGTAGGGGTGCAGAGGCAAGGCAAAGGCACTGCTGTACTGCCCAGGCACGAAGTCCGAGTAACGTCTTTGATCCTTGGCTGTGCTATGTTGTTATAGAGCAGGCTGTTGATACTAGTGATCCCGTCTTGGTATTGAATGGGAGAGTCAACGGGTTAGCCCGGTATAGTTGTGATTGGCTGCCATTTTAATGATTCAATGTTGTTGGGTGTTTGTTCGGTTTTTATTGATGTCGGGATGGATGTAATATAAAGCGAAACACTTTAGGTGTTTTGGTTGATTTCTATTGTATTTCTTACAGGAGGTGTAATAAGAATATGACTTAAATTTACTTGATTTAATTTTAAGAAAATAAAAAACCCGATTATGCTGGAAACAATTTGCCAAAAAAAAATCAAATAAAATTAAAACACAGTAAAACATATTGCTAGAAAAAAAGTAACACAGTCAACAACAAGTATCTCAAAGATACACCACATTACAAAAGCAGAAACTGGTCTGACGACCATTCACCGACCAGCCGAGCCACGCCAATCTCGAAGAAAGCGGTCAAGATATTGCCTCACAAACGCTACATACTCCATACTACATTACATACTGTACATAGTAGTAGTTGCATAGAAGGCGACTAACTAGTATTCTGTATTATGAGAAGAGCCGATCTGTTTGCTGCCATGCCATGCCGGCCAGTGCCAGGTTCGACTCTCCACAGACTCCACATGCGAGGTTTCTTCAAGAGGCCCAGAGGGATACCGGAATAGGAAAGAGAGCTGGCAGAAACCGGGCGTATTCAAGAGAAGGGATACTTACATAATGCAGCTGCGTGCGGCCAAACCCAAGTACCACGAATCGCGAATGAAGCTGGCCCTATCGTATTCGCAGTTTTGCCCATAACAGACTGCTGGCTTTAACTGGCTTGATAGTTTGAGATATATCAACTTTTTTTTTAGACTGATCGGCTATTCATTGTGCGTCTACTGTATGTTTAATATTCACTGTCCACTGGCCGTTGTCTCCGTTCACTGTCCATCGTTATTGCCTTATCCCGTCACCGCTGTCCTGTCTGCGACGTTCTCTCTGCTGCAAACTTCCATTTCCGGTATATAGCTCAAACAGAGCTCAAGCTGTCGGCCGTGGAAGCGACGGACATGTTGAACAACGGGTAGCTGCAGGGACGGTTAAGGTGCTGCACCAGAGCGGAGTCACTAGGATGAAGCCGGGTGTTTTATTTTATTTTATGTTTTTATTCCATTTTAGTATGCCGTGTTTATTCGTCTTTTGTTATGCCGTTTTCCATACGGGTTTCAGTCGTTTTTAGTCTATTAGTTTTATTCGCACTTGTCAGAGTAGACACCAGCACAGGTTAAGAACACAGTGTGGACTACTGGCCAATGAGGAGGCGGCGCATCAGAGGGCGGAAGTAGTGAGTGCGACGTATCGTCAAAGTCTTGGCTCGATCGTGCATGAGCATTGTATGTATAGCTGAGCTGACCGAGCTGTTTTTGGGTAGAGCACAGGGTATTGTTCGTACAAAGTACACAGTAGACAACAATTCAGAGAGCCAGAGTATTACATCGTAGAGAGAATCTGTAACGATATTCTCTTATTTTAGCTGCCAAGATAAAGAAGAAATAGAATTAGATAGAAGTTGATCTAGTGAGCCGAGAACGAGCAAAGAAGGCCGATTATTAGATACAGAGTAGGTGATGAAGAGAGGAGGAAGAAGAAGAAAACAAATAAAAATATGAGAGAAAAGAAGAAGAAATAAAAAGAGACGAAGAAGAAAAAGCAAATACTACGATAAGGCGTAAAGTACTAATTAGGACCACGCCGACCAGAGCCAGTGCCTTACGCCGACCAGAGCCAGTGCCGTCAGAAGCAAAGACAAAGCAGCGCGCAAAACAAGAAAACCAAACGACACAACAAACCACAAAACAAGAGAACAAAAAAAAATAAAAATAAAATACAAGGACTGTCGCAAGTTTGAGTTCCTGATGGGGAGTAGCATCAGGTGTGGGTCAGTCAAAGTCCGTTATCCGTGCATGCATGGGTGGAGCCTGTACTGTCCTACTATGGCAGCTACTGCAGAGGTAGATTTTGTATTATTATTTTTTAAACCTGGAAGTAGTTTTGGGGAGAGGGCAGCGAGAGGACGGTGCGCGTACTGTACGATGCAAGATACGATGTGCAGAGGCAGGAAGAGACGGAGCAGGATATTACAGCAGCAATTACGGGGTGCGGTGCAGAAAATCGAAATTACAGGGCAGTAGCGCACGGCGGCCATGGCGGCACTGATCACTGTAGAGTTGCCGTTTCCGTCTGGGAATACAACGGGCAAATTAGAAATACACAATAAAAAAGTAGATAAATATAAAGTACAAAATAAATAATAAAAGTAAACAGGAAAACATTGCAGGGTGATCCCGGACTATTTGTATGGGTCTAAAAAGCTTGGATTGAAAAAGTAGATTCATGAGCACTGTAAAAAGCAGATACTATGTAATACCCCGTAGAGAGCAAGGAGCAAAAGCGAAGGAAAAGAAAAGAAAATAACAGGAGAAAAAAAAACACGAAAAGACGATAGACGAATCAGTGTGCTTGACGTGCCTCGTACGGTGCAAACAATACCATCCATTCATCACCAATTCCATTATGTACAAGACGGACGGTGACGGACTGCCCGCTCGTGCCAATCTTGGTCCAGGGCGAGCATGTCTCATGCCTCGTGTCTCGTATTATTCTACTCCGTGCTACAGAGTTTCCATACTTGACTCTATTCGAGACTGCTGCGACGATCCATCTCGCCATCTCACGATGTCCGAGGGCGAGCCAGCTTGTGCCTCTGACACAAAGTAAACAACGGCTGTCCCGAGACTCCCGATCAACCAGCCCCCTATCAACATATTCCATACAACCAGTATCGATCAGTATCAATGGCACTGAGAGTGATGTCCCGAGCAGGCTCCGTAGACGTGCATGCGCATTAGATAATAGGGCGTCTTATTGGCCGGCTGCACGGTTCCTCTGACGGAGTAGCTCTACAGTTGTCGCTGCTGCTACGCTACGACTCTTCCATACTCTTCCACGATGGACAATGGATGGGGGAAACATATGAGGGAATTGCAATTGCGCATCTGCATCTATCAATAATCAATAATAATAAAAGCAGCAACCAATAAGCACTAATCAATCAATCGTACGCCTGCACTGCAGTCCTGCGTTGTTTTTGAGCCTGTCTCTGTGCTTGGCCATTGACCGCCTTGTTTTCGTCGTTACTGCCACTTTATCGCTCGAGGAACTACTCCGTACATGGTATTATTATGTAAGATACTGACTGCGCAGCGGTGCTGGCCGCATTGCCAATGGGCAGCCACCAATTTGTGATTGCTTTTGGAAAGAGACACCAGTCAATACGGAGTGCGGACAGGTACTTGACACGGGGTGTCGTCATGCAGGCCCGGCAAGTACCTGCAATTAAACTCTTTCAGTGCCGCAGAGGAAGGAGCGATAGCAGGGTTGGCAAAATAAATAAACAAATTAGTACTATGTATATTATATTGTTAAAACAGACAAAATCGAGCAAAACAGTCGTAAACTCACAGCACTACATGCTCCGTATATTCTGTAGGCAAATAAAATCCCGCAGCAGAGGACGAGCTCGCGAAGCCGCGCTAACGAGACAAAATAGAAATACAGAGCATCGTCCATCGAACACATGAATACATGTGGACACGCCTCTGCCATGTACCTGACTATGCGAGATGAGGCCCGTCTGGGGAGAATGCGGGTGGGGCAGGTACACGGGGACTAGACGGGATTAATGTACATAGTAGCTCGCGTGTGCGGTGGCAGAAGTGTTCTGTCGCTACAGCGCATATAGAGGGAAGACGCTGTAATCCAGGCTGCGTTGGTGGCAACTCAGCGCACTCCATAGCAGCGATTGTTTTTTTTCCACGGCACAAATATGCCAGCTCATTACTGAATAGTGCGATATTATGCTCTGCAGCCAAATACGAGCACAGAGTAAAAACTGATCCTTTGATGATGTCGATATGCCTCATGGCCAAAGCGCGCACCCTTGTCCGATTGGCGATGGCCATCATGTCTTGTCTGAATTGCCGCATGTCGTATCTCTGCTGAAGGGGCATACATGGTATTACTGTGTATATGATTGTTTTTTACGCTTGCTCGGTATTAGAGCATGAATCGGACTGCTCTCAATCACACAGCATCCACAGCGGTCAATAGCAAAGGGGCCGGTGCAAATATGTCCGCCGACGACTAGCTCGAGGGATATGATGGAGAGAGCTAGGCTGCTCTGCGTACATAGTAATACATAGTATCTTACAGTGTTATGCGCCGGTGGTAGTGGGACCGGCTGTGACGGCCACGCCCTGGCTAGCCTGTCCTTCATTACGGGTTCGTGGGTCTATTGCGTGTGTCGTCGATAGAGTGCGATATGGAGATGCTGCTACTATGTTACCATGATACAGTGGTGCCGTGATCTAGAGAGCAATACTGAGTACAATCCTGTAATAGTAGCCATGATGTCTGAGGTATAATGTGCCGGTTATGATTGCCCTGTCCGTGTTTGATTGCCTGTTCGCGTGCTCGCTGGCGTCTATCATCCTCGGAGGGGGTCACTGTTCACGATGCTACTTTGAGATACCAAGTGAGAAGCCCCTTTCCATCTCTTCTCTGCTACGGAGTACTACTACTATGTATGTGTGCATGCGGTATGAGTTGCCTTGAGTCCCCTATTCTGGATCTCGCGCTCGCTGTATCGCTCTACTGGCCACGGAGTATGCTATTTCCATTGTATTTGCATGCCGCGAGCGGTCACGGGCGAAATCTCCAGTGCCTTTTCCGCCTGCGTCTTCAATTCGGGAGGCGAGGACTGGCATGAAGACAAAGCCGAAATATTAATTAGTTGGCGTAGTTTGATGAATCGTGGAGATCTCTGGGCAATGTCATGTTGTGGGAGTAATGCCGACTATTCTGACAGTTGGAATATATATACGATTTTATTTGTTTGAAGTAAAGAAGAAGATATAGAAATCTCGAAATATTCATGATATTCAGAGGACTCGAAATAATATCTTTCTGAATTCTGTAAAAATACTGGCAATATCAATAACATCCAAGAAACCATAGAAATTGTAATAAAAATACAGAAAAGTACAGAAAATCTAGGTATACACATAAAAATCGAGAACCAACAAAATCACAGAAATAGAGACAAGAGAATTGCCACGAAAGACAAAGCAAAGCAAAGCAAGGCTGTCATGCCCTGCTCCCAGATGGCTGCCCGGTGGCAACCAACTCAAAATGATACCGACGCCCACTCGAGCACTCGAGAAGGAGCCACTGCTGGTAATTGTGCAATGCGCTCCTTCCCTCGCTCTTGCCCGCTGCTCTCCTGAATACAATAATACAGGTAATAACAGCCAAACAATAACACTACTGCTATGTGCTCCTCTCTGTATGCATGCGCAGGCCCCGTTTTTGTGATTTAAGCATTAAAAGTTGCTATTTTATTTGCCGCCTTCTCTCATTGTTCCATGCGCCTTTTGTATTATACCCTTTAAATTCCAATTAACTTTAATGGCCAATGCCATTCTAGCCTTCGTCTCTCGCAGCAGCTCTCCCAAGATACCACCACGGAGCAGGAGTGCGGATCTCTCTCAATTCCAGTCCTCCACCATTAGTCCCCCATTAGTCCCCCGTCAGTCCCCCATTGGCCGCCCATTGGTCTCCCATTAGCACCGGGCTGCACCCACTCCTGCTCCTATCTTGAGCTATCTCGTTGTTTGTTTTGGTCACCACATATCTCCATATCTCAGACAACAACAACAAGCAGCAAGACACCACCAACGCTACCACCACGTACGGCTCCTACGTCTGTTCTACCCACTCTGGATTTCCTATTTCTTGAGCCGCTTCCCTCTTTCTTTCCCATTCGTTTTCTTCTTTCTTCACCTCTCTCTCCCACCACCCACGGCGGATAGCTCTTTTGTCCTCGTCTATTCAAACGGTGATCGTGAGGTGACACTCTCCCCTCTTTCCTTCCCTTTCCCCCCAGTTCATTATTTCATTTGTTTTACACAGCATTTCCCATTAGTATCTTTGTTGATTCCCCTAATACCCCATCGTTTTTGCCAATACACGCCTCGACAGGTTAATTACTGGTAGGTCCATGCTCTTTCCCAATTCGACAGCCGACTCGACATCAGACAACGGTTTAGGAAGGAACAGACACGACGTCTACGTCACGCTCAAACCCAGCTCAACTCACTTGTCTCGTCTTCATCATCATTATCATCTTCTTCATCTTCATCTCATCTACACGCGACGCGCTCAATTGATTGCATCATATCCCATGCACGCTCTATTATCACTACCATACCACTGCCATACACTCCCATACCAGCACGTCCCAATTTCACGCTTACCCACTCCCAGCTTATTAGCTCCTCAAAAACACAAACATCAAAACACCATTCCCTTCCAGTATCGGGTATCCACTTGATATCGGTCGCTCCTTCCTCACACTGCACCCAGCACTTTGCACTTACAGCACTCGCTCTGCTACTGCACCCCCCCGCGTTCTCCCGACTGCAGCTCTTGCCCATTGCGACAGTCTGTGAAAACCGGCCAGGAACAGCAGAACAAGAGCAACAGGTACACGGCATCTCCGCACTGTATACAAGCCCCACATGACATACCTTGTACCAGACCCATATTTCATTATTCACACCCCAAATACCCACACCCCTGCCTGTTTCTTAGCTCTAGCTCCCCTGTCTCTTTGACGCCCATCCATCACTGTGCGCTCAGTTGCTGTCACAATACCCTCACCATCCTGCCACTGGCCCTTCCACTGTGCTTTCACTCATTTCCCGTCTCTTCACACCTTTGGCCACCACCTCTCGCCTCTCGCCCCCCACATAGAACACACCAACTCGGAGCGCGAGCACCACAAAAAAAATGCGCGCACCACGGTCTTGCACCGTTCTTGCCGTCTTTGTGTCGCTGTAGTAGTCCTCGACCTTGGGAGTCCTTTGGTTCTTGCCCATTGCCTCTTGACATTTGCCTTACTGTTGGCCCCAGAGCCTTACTAAGTCGATCCTCTCTATCTTACCCGGCGCTCCTTCCTCTTCCTACCCTCGCTCTTTCCGCTTCCCGTTTTCCATTCATAAACTCTTCTCCCTCCCTTTCCTTTCATCTTTTTTCTCTCCCCTCTCCTTTCCTCTCTCCAACCCTTTATCCTTATTGCGCTTCGCCCATCGCCAGCACAGCTACACTTCTCCCATCTTGGGATCCCTCTCCCCTCCACCCTTTCCCCTTTGCCGTTTGGCAAAGTGAGTTGAGCTGCCATAGACAGACTCTTCTGCCTGTTTTCCTTCAGACTCCTCAACTAGTCGACCTAAATACCGGTTGTCTGATTGTCGGCATCTTGAAGTTATTATCTGTTTCTCACATTCCCTATCTTGTATAGACAGCTCAATCAACAACGCCAAACAAGCACCCATACACAACATCCCCCCCAAGATTCACCAACAATGGCCGAGTCTACTTCCGCAGCGCCTGCGCTGAACACCAGCATCCCTGGTGGCGAGTTCGACGAGAAGAACGCCGCTGCTGCTCCCGCCCCGGCTGTCAAGAAGCCCGTCGAGGACGAGGAGGAGGATGAGGACATTGATGCCCTCATCGAGGACCTCGAATCCAACGATGGCCACGCCGCCGACGAAGAGGAGGACGACGAGGAGGCCGAGACTAACGTCCACGGCGGCCGTGTCATCCCCGAGGAGATGCTCCAGACCGACACCCGCATCGGTCTGACCGAGCAAGAGGTTGTTGCCCGTCGTCGCAAGTAAGTTATCACCTGATGTCTTTCCCTGCTTCACAATGAATACAATACTAACAACCCAGGTACGGCCTGAACCAGATGAAGGAGGAGAAGGAGAACATGATTCTGAAGTTCTTCGGTTTCTTCGTCGGTCCCATCCAGTTCGTCATGGAGGTAAGCTTTATCATTCTGCATTTTTTGTGATCGTGCCGCTACAATCGAAGCGTGTTATCGCTGCGGCTGCATTGCTTCCGTCCTAGTTTTGTCCCCGGTCCATTCTTCTGCGTTGGCCTGCATATCCCACCCATACGACCTTGGCCACTCTTGCTTGGGGCCGATCTTTGAAAATCGCGCACGAAAAAGCAAGCCCCAAAAAGTTCCCAACACTAGCTCCAGTGTCAATCGAGCCATTCGGGCCCATGCATCAGCACTAGCACTTGCACGGGCATCAGCCAATGGGGCACTCCGAATTTTTCAGTCCGACCCGCTCGTATCCTGCGAAAGCTTTCTTTCCCCAACTCACAGCTCTCGGATCCACCAATCATGCAACGCAAGGGATGGAGCTCCGGTGGACACGACGAAACGAAACATGTTCTGCCGATCACACATGCACAACACCATCAATCATCATGAAGCCTGAACATCATTGCTAACACATCACACAGGCTGCTGCCGTCCTGGCTGCTGGTCTTGAGGACTGGGTCGATTTCGGTGTCATTTGCGCCCTGCTGCTGCTTAACGCCTGTGTTGGTTTCGTCCAGGAGTACCAGGCTGGTTCCATTGTCGATGAGCTCAAGAAGACTCTGGCCCTGAAGGCTGTCGTCCTCCGTGACGGTACCCTGAAGGAGATTGAGGCCCCTGAGGTCGTTCCCGGTGATATCCTCCAGGTCGAGGAGGGTACCATCATCCCCGCTGACGGTCGCATTGTTACTGAGGACGCTTTCCTCCAGGTTGATCAGTCCGCCATCACTGGCGAGTCCCTGGCTGTCGACAAGCACAAGAACGACTCCTGCTACGCTTCTTCTTCCGTCAAGCGCGGTGAGGCCTTTGTTGTTGTTACCGCCACCGGTGACAACACCTTTGTTGGTCGCGCTGCTGCCCTGGTTAACGCTGCCGCTGCCGGTTCTGGTCACTTCACTGAGGTCCTGAACGGCATCGGTACCATTCTGCTGGTCCTGGTCATCCTGACCAACCTGATCGTCTGGGTCTCTTCGTTCTACCGCTCCAACCCCATTGTCCTGATCCTCGAGTACACCCTGGCCATCACCATCATTGGTGTCCCCGTCGGTCTGCCCGCTGTCGTCACCACCACCATGGCTGTCGGTGCCGCCTACCTTGCTCGCAAGAAGGCCATCGTCCAGAAGCTGTCTGCTATTGAGTCCCTGGCTGGTGTCGAGATTCTGTGCTCTGACAAGACCGGTACCCTGACCAAGAACAAGCTGTCTCTGGCTGAGCCCTACACTGTTGCCGGTGTCGACCCCGAGGACCTAATGCTTACTGCCTGCCTGGCTGCCTCGCGCAAGAAGAAGGGTATCGATGCCATCGACAAGGCTTTCCTCAAGTCCCTCCGCTACTACCCCCGTGCCAAGTCCGTTCTGTCCAAGTACAAGGTCATCAACTTCTTCCCCTTCGACCCCGTTTCCAAGAAGGTCACTGCCATCGTCGAGTCCCCCGCTGGTGAGCGCATCACCTGTGTTAAGGGTGCTCCCCTGTTCGTTCTGAAGACTGTCGAGGAGGACCACCCCATTCCCGAGGATGTCGACCAGGCCTACAAGAACAAGGTTGCCGAGTTTGCTACCCGTGGTTTCCGTTCCCTTGGTGTCGCTCGCAAGCGCGATGGCCAGCACTGGGAGATTCTCGGTATCATGCCCTGCTCTGACCCCCCTCGCCACGATACCGCCCGCACTGTCAACGAGGCCAAGGGTCTGGGTCTGTCTATCAAGATGCTTACTGGTGATGCCGTCGGTATTGCTCGCGAGACTTCTCGCCAGCTTGGCCTGGGCACCAACATCTACAACGCTGAGCGCCTGGGTCTTGGTGGTGGTGGTGACATGCCCGGTTCCGAGGTTTACGATTTCGTCGAGGCTGCTGATGGTTTCGCCGAGGTTTTCCCCCAGCACAAGTACAACGTCGTCGAGATCCTGCAGCAGCGTGGCTACCTCGTTGCCATGACTGGTGACGGTGTCAACGACGCTCCCTCCCTGAAGAAGGCTGATACCGGTATTGCTGTCGAGGGTGCCTCCGACGCTGCCCGCTCGGCCGCCGATATCGTTTTCCTTGCCCCCGGTCTTGGTGCCATTATTGATGCCCTGAAGACTTCTCGCCAGATTTTCCACCGCATGTACGCCTACGTTGTCTACCGTATCGCTCTGTCCATCCACCTTGAGATCTACCTGGGTCTGTGGATTGCCATCCTCAACCGTTCGCTGAACATTGAGCTGGTCGTCTTCATTGCCATTTTCGCTGATGTTGCCACCCTGGCCATTGCCTACGATAACGCTCCCTTCTCGAAGACCCCCGTCAAGTGGAACCTGCCCAAGCTTTGGGGTATGTCCGTCCTGCTCGGTGTTGTTCTGGCCATCGGTACCTGGATCACTGTCACCACCATGTATGCCAACTCTGAGAACGGCGGTATCGTCCAAAACTTTGGTAACCTCGACGAGGTCGTCTTCCTTGAGGTCTCCCTGACTGAGAACTGGCTGATCTTCATCACCCGTGCCAACGGTCCCTTCTGGTCCTCGATCCCCTCGTGGCAGCTGACTGGTGCCATCCTGGTCGTTGACCTGCTGGCCACCTTCTTCACCCTGTTCGGTTTCTTCATGCACGGCCAGCAGACTTCCATTGTCGCCGTCGTCCGTATTTGGGTCTTCTCCTTCGGTGTCTTCTGTGTCATGGCCGGTGTGTACTACATGCTCCAGGACTCTGTTGGCTTCGACAACCTGATGCACGGCAAGAGCCCCAAGGGCAACCAGAAGCAGCGCTCGCTTGAGGACTTTGTTGTCTCTCTGCAGCGTGTTTCTACCCAGCACGAGAAGTCGCAGTAAATGCGCACTTCTGTGCTGGCATGCCTCCCCTTCTAAGTTTTTGAGGGGCAGGTTGAAAGGATTCTTTCATATACTTTTTGCGAATGAAATACCTTTATTTTTATCTTTTTTTGTGTGTTTTGCTTGTTTGATCTCTTTGCCTCCATCTTGTCTCATTGGATACCACTCTCTGGCCATTTCTTCTATTTTTTTCTTCACTGTCTTTTCTCTTCTTTCTTACATCAAGAGACCAGGGGTGGGATGCGTGATATTAGAATGGCCAGCAGTAGGCTTGACAATGCAGTCGCGAGATCGGCAAACTGGTAACGAGTACACACTCGTCATTCTTTTATTTCCTTTTTTGTCCATCCCATTTTCTGTTCCACGAGGGAAGAGATGCGGCGTATACCCCCGATGATAATCTTTAGACGGGCCTAATTTAATAAAGTAAAATTTCAATATCTGATTGTCCTCATTTGTGCTGGTAATGGTTGCTGTGATTGCTCCTTTGTGATGCTTCTGTGCAAAGTCGAGTCGATGAGAAGTGAGCCGACAGCAAGTCACGTGAAAATGCACGCTGTAGTAGAGCGCTGTAGATCTATGTAGGGTGCCTATGGATATGCTGAAGAATCTGCAATGCACGCTGAGCCGATCGGTAAAGCACACACTAACACTAGCTACAGTATCACTAATACATTCTGTAGCATGCACCTCGGATTTTAGACATCAACCTGCCATTCGTCAATTCGTCAATATCAACAGTATCCATGACGGCCTCAGTACAACAACATCAATCCTATTCTCATTTTCAAACTGACACTCTCATCGAGAAGCCAACAAATTCATACCACACATGGAAATTGCAGTTCTTTCAATGACGTCCGCCCGTTGAACCGACCTCGAATGTTGCCGGCCGCGACACAATTCGGTTGCACAAGCGCAGTCTACCGCCATCAATATGCCACAGCCGTTTGATTTCCCGGGGCATTACTGGGACGAGGAAAGACAAAAGTTCTTCAAGATTGAGAATGCAGGCACAGTCCCGACCGGTGCGTCGTGGTCGCGCGAGCAAGTGTCTCACCGACGGCAGCGTGAACGCCTACTCGACCGAGCCAGGAGAAGGAGCAGACAAGGCCCAGCCAAGCGCACCAAGTATTACAGCGAAGAAGAGCAGAGCGAGCCTCAGGACGAATACGAGGCCTTTCCTTCTCGAGCAGTAACGCGCCTCGCCGCGCGGCTGCCGTTTCACGGCCGTGAGACCAGCGGTGTCGGCACGCCAGCCGCGCCGTCTGTGAGCACTGGCTACTGCTATGAACCGTTTCTGCGGGGATCGGCTGCGTCATGGTACGCCCTTTCTCTCCAGTACAAGGGCGGGACTCCTTTGCTGTATGAGCAATATGCTGTTGATCTTGGCTCTCGCTCCTATTCGACAGGGCCGTTTACTGCAGCTCTGACACAACCGAAGCTGTTGTCAACGACAGGCATCGAGTGCATGTACGTCCAGCCCGATCCCGGCCCGCCAGGGTTCGGCATTGTCTATACAAACTATAGAAGCGCGAATGGGCACAGCATCAAGGGACAGTACATTATGACGACGGAGGACGAGTTTGTGTCTCGAAATTGGCCGATGCGGCCGCCATACGACAAGTACCACGAATGGGAGCGGACACGCCCTGAGATGGCTAGCAACCTCAAACCGTCGACGATTAGCTACCATGAGAGCTCGCGCAACATGATTGTCACGTCGATGAGTGCACGCTCAGACGAGCCCATTATCCAAGTGTTTTCGCCCCACACGACAGAGCCAGACCATCCGGCCAACATGGGCGTCACCTGGCAGATGGGACTGACGCAGCAGCGCGGCCACGGGCAAACACTCATCGAAGCGCGGACAGTCGGTGCCAACTCTGTCAATGCGTGCGTGCCGTCACCCAGCGGGTTCGACGCACTGTGTGTCGTCGGCACTGATGTCGGAATTTCCGTGGTCGACCTCCACGTCGGACAGCCGCAGGCTGCGTTTGGACGCTGCGCCGACAGAACAACGCTCAAGCTCCGGCCGCCGCCTTATAGACAGTCCGACACGACCAGCGGTTTTATTCGGCAACAACGGCCCTCCCCCAGCTGTGCCGGCTATGTTGCGTCGGTCGATTTCGTGCACAACCACCCGTCGCTGGTAGTCGCTGGAGGCCGGTTTGCGACGCCCTGGCTCATCGACTTGCGCGAGTGCAGTTTATCTAGGGAAGGGACTACTTGGCGAGCATTTAGACCCTTTGGAGTCGGGGACACTGACGACAAGCTTGAGTTTGACGATTGGGACTATTCAGCAGCAGCACCGGCTAGAGGCGGGTTTAAGGGCACGGGCACGGGCACGGGCACGGGCAAGGGCAAGAACAAGAACAGGGGCAAGGGCAAGGCTAGGAGGGAGCTGCCTGTATGGAACGCCGCACATGTGCGGTCCGTCAACGAGAACCATGTCGTTGTAGCCGGTCTTCGCAACACCATGGTCCTCTATGATATACGATACGTCAACGCGGATCCATCGAAGCGAGCGACGGGCGGCAGCTGGACTGTATCAGGCTCCAGCAGCAATGGCCACAGCGTGTTTGACGCGTCCATTGGCGCCGAGCCGCTCTTTAGATTTTCCAACTACTTCAACGAAGCCCGCATGACGGGGCTTGGATTTGCCGTCGACAAGCAGCTGGGCATCGTTGCCGCTGCCGAGGACCATGGATCGTCCAAGTATGTCCAAGGCGGTGTCGGGCTGTTCTCACTGGCCACGGGCGAGCGGCTGCCCGCGCCGTCTCTCGTCGGAACACTCTGCCACTCGGCCGAGGTACTGGTGCGCGCATACCCGACGCTGAAAACAGGTTGGCCGACCATCACCTGTCCTACCGGACCGGCCCCGGCAGCTCCCGATTTTTCTGACAGAGTCGATAATGACGGCTGCATCCACCTGCCGGCCGTCCCGGCGCTGAGTTTTGCCGAGCTGCCTGGTGAACAAGGACCCAGCCTGTTTGCCGGTATCGGGTCCCACGTGCACAAGTTCTCGACCCGCAAGATTTTCGAGGACGTCATCGACGACGACGACGACGAGTACAAAGGCAGAGAAACAGAGCGGCCGACGCAGATGTCGTTTAATCATCTCCAGGACAACACCTAGGAATTCATGTCGCAGGATGACTCTCATGACTTTGATGGTTTCTAGATTGCCGACAGACCATTTTGCCCTTTTGCATATATTATACCCCGGCGATGGACCATAGGCAGATGCCCGTTATCAGAATAGAGAGCTTTTATTACAGGAAACTGAACTCAAGCGTTGCTTGCTGTGGTGATGCCTATCATGGAGCATTGCACGTGTTCGTAGCCGTGCCTGCCGGATGAAGACGAAGTGCGCAATGTTGCTACTACAACCTGCTCTTGCCTTAACTGCTTATAGTTCTTTCCATGTTCGGCCTTGTTTACTCTCGCGACAATATAGTCGGCCCCCCTGAGCTGCATCGGTTCGTCATTGTCTTCTTTTCTCCGCCTTACACCGCTACTCGTTTTCTCTCTCTTCGGCTTGTACATCAAACCCCTTATACTTTGCATTGATTTCCAATTCTTACACACAGCTGCATTTATTCGCTATTTTCTTATACTCTTCTCCTCTTCTCAACGCTGTCGTTAAATCGCCCTCTACCATAAATACGTCATGACCTCCCCCCCTGTTCGCCGTTCGGCAAGACTGCAGAGACGGGGCCAGGAGAGCACATCGAGCAGCACCAGCGAGGCTCGAGACCTGGGCAGCCCTGACAGCCTCGCCAGTGTCAGCAGTCCCAGCAGTCCCAGCAGCCCCTACCGTGCCAAGAAGAATGCCGATATCATTGGCCCAGCACAAGCTCTCCCGCGCCGAGCCCGTCGGAGAACTGCCCAGCTGCGTCCTGCCTGTGCCTACTGGACCAGAAACAAGCTGAAGCAGAGGCAGAGCCGCGCTTCAAAGAAGAGCAAGGACAAGGCTACCGAAAAGAGTGCAAGATGCGCTCGTGCAGCCGAGGCTCTCAGCTACTGGTCACACCAGGGCTTCCAGGACAGCGACGATGGAACTGCCTCAACTTCTGCCCCTGCCCTGGCCCGGGAGAGCATAGCCAACGAAGAGGCTGCAAAGGAAGATCTTCTTACCAAGAGAAAGCGCGACTGGGATTGCAGTTACTGCGTTGCCGATAACTTGTCGTCCCGTTACCCCCACAAACGCACCAGCCCGCTGGCCCCGAACAATACACCGACGCCAAAGCACGAGAACTTTGTCATGCCCTCGGTCGAGTTTAACGACCCCGATACTAAACCAGTTACTGGCGATTTTGACTGCTCTGGCTACGGGTCGGACTTCCACAGACCTGGAAAAACTCGGAAGGTCCAGGCAACCCAGAACGGTACCGCTGGGGGAGCCATTCGTGCAAGTCGCGATGCGCGCGATACCCTCGACAGCGGCCACTACTCGGCCAAACCAGGAGAACAGCGCCAAATACCACAGGCTCTGAGGGATGCGTTTCTGGCTCGTGATGCACACACGCGTCTCTTGCTGCACGGATA
This sequence comes from Ophiostoma australiae, assembly GCA_022392945.1. NCBI lineage: Eukaryota > Fungi > Ascomycota > Sordariomycetes > Ophiostomatales > Ophiostomataceae > Ophiostoma > Ophiostoma australiae. The sequence goes on from JAKRGJ010000009.1 coordinate 815,473, forward strand.
TAAAAAGAGCCCTGAATATTCATACAATGGACACAATGGACACAATGGACACGCCGGATACAATGCATACAGGGCCTACGATGAATGCACCGAGTACGATGGCAGCGATGAGGCCATGACAGATTGCCTCTCGGACAGTGGCCAGACACTGGTCGGCTCTCCCGAATATATATGGGATAAGGAGGATGAGTTCATTGACAAGGCAGCCAGACAGGCCTAGCGGGCCCAGGACGTCCACGGCGGCTCTAGCTGGATAAGATTCCTCGAGAATGACCAGTACACGAAACGCGGCTTTGGTGTGTGACTCTTGACTTGTATTGTTTGCTGTATCTACTCGCTAACACAATATGTAGCTTCTGGCCCTGATTGCCGGTCTAATGCCTCATCCCAAACCAGCATGGACGACCGCTATCCTGGCATATGGGCTCAGTACTACGATCCATCTCGCAGCAACAGCAATACCAAGAAGCAAGACCAGGATCTGCACTTGTGCTGCGAGGTCTGCGAGCACAACGAATCCCTGGCACTTCCGGCAGAGAACCGGGATACGAATACCATATACGGATCCACAGGACAGTATCAGGACCCCAGAGGAAAAGGAAATGAGACTGCAGTACCCATGCCCCAGACCGAGGAGCCCGATGAGATGCGCCGTGCCCGTAACGGTACCGGCACAAAGCGAGACCCGCCCGAGTTTTTCGTGTCGAGATTCATCCCGCGTTCGTACGTCATGTGATTGATGCCTTTTGGTCTCGACTTTGGCATGGTTGTAGTTTGAGGATGCTTGGAGAGGCATGAAGGCGCTGCGCGCCTCGACGAGAAGAGTATAGTTTATAATGGACAAGCAGCACCTATTGTTAGTCGCAACAACATCGATAATCATTAGACAGAGTCTATCAATAGGAGGAATGGCAACGAAGCAACAAGTAACAAAGCATAAACGAAACAATGGCAAATGGCAAATAAAGAGAAACAAGCCACGCTTGTGCTATTAGCTAGGTAGAGTACATGGTAAGCAATCACAAAGGCAGAACTCCGCTGCTGGCTAATCTCCAACCCGAGCAGCAAAGAACCAAAGAACCAAAATCAAGATCAACACAAGGGCAAAAGAAGACGACAAGAGGACAACAGAAGACAAACGAGTGTTGCTTTAGTCGGCTGATGCGCGAGCAAGGGCCTCATGCAGGTAGGGCGGGAAGCGGTAGCGAAGCTGGCTTGTGTACGCAGTCAGGTCGACGCAGATCTGCTTCAGCTCGTCGGCCAGCATGCGCGAGGCTGACTCGTTACCGCTGAACTGGCCGCCGAGAAGGCGCTCGCGCTGCTGTGTGCAGCACAGAATCGTCCACATCAGCAGGTTGGGCACGTTGATAGCCACCGGCTGGGCAAGGCTTGAGAAGCGCGCTGCATAGCTGCGGATCGTGCCGGGGTCGCCGCCAGCCTGGAGCGGGAGGATACCCAAATCGCGGATTTTCTATAATATCAGTATTCTGAAGTCAACTCGAGACAGTCAAGTCGGTAAGTATAATTTAGGGGGGGACATACATCAAGGCATTGAGGCCACTTGCGGGCCTCGATGAGACTCTTGATCTCGCTCATCTGGAGCAGCACGCCACAGGCAATGCGGTTTTCGTCACGAATGCGCTGGCGGAACATGTTGTCGCGCTCGTACATGAGCATCATGGTGCGTGCCAGCTCGATCGGGTCGTCAATCGACGCCAGGCTCAAGCTGCTGCCGGGCGTAGCTGTCTTGGACGACGACACCGACGCAGCCGACGACGCGTTGTTGTCCTTGCCGTCGACGCGCGGCTTCACAGGCACCAGGCGCATCGGCTCCTCGCCAATCTCTAGCGAGATAGCCTCGCTCAGTGCGCGGCTGACAATCACCACGACAGTGTCGTAGTCGCCTGCCAGGTGGTACAGCAGCACAGCATCCGTCGTCCGGCCACCGTCGTCGGCATCGCGGGCAGCCTGCAGGGTAATGGCCTTGACCAGGTCTTGCTCGCGATCGAGTGCAATCAGCGGTCCGCGCTCCTCAATCAGGCCCTGGATGCGCGTGCCGTCTGGCCGAATGTCACCAATCAGCTTGCTAAACTCGCGAGTCTCCAGCACCAGCTCCCGGAGTGCCTCGTAGCACAGAGACGCCGCCGCAGACTGCTCCTTGGCACCACCAGAGGACGCAGCGCCGCCCTCGACATCGTCTCCCAAGCAGATAAGTACTAGGTAGTCGACAGCTGCCGCGACATTGGCAGCGCGGAAGTCGCGCGTGTAGTAGCCAATCATGCGCGCAAAGTTGATCTGCGGGTGGCCGCGGGTGCTGTGGCTGAGCAGCTCGTTGGCAGCCGCAAGGCTTGCATCTGGCGTGCGCAGCAAGCCGTAGTACTCAAGCGCAATGGAAAAGTGCACGGCGTCAATGTATGAGAAGGAGTACAGATAGGCAACGGCAGGCTCAAAGAGGCCAGCGAGCACCTGCAGGTAAAAGTACATGGCATACGAGCCGCCGGCAACGCCGGGCGCGTTCTTGGCAAAGTGCTTCTGGCCAATCTCGCGGATGCTCTCTTGCAGCTCGGCAAGGCCGTACATCTCGCTTGCCAGCTCGGCGGCACGGTCGCCCTCGCGGGCCAGGTTGAACTGCAGCCAGATCCAGTCGTGAACATCAGTCTGCAGGTTCTCCAGGTTCCGGTTGCCCACGTCGCAGCGGCCAATTACCTTGTAACAAGCCATGCGGAAGGGGTCGACAGAGCCCTCAGGGGCGTTGCGCGCGCGCTGGTTGTAGTCGCTGTTGCACCGCTCCTGCATGGCACGCTTGAGACGGCGGTCTTCGCTCGTTGCATAGCTGTTGATATAGCTAGCAAACACGCGGTCGATGCCGCGGATTTGGGTCTGGTTGTCGTTGACGTACTGTGCGGCCTCCGTGACATGGCCCGACCGCAGCAGGTAGAAGATAACTGCCCACACGTACTCGCCCTGCACTTGTTGCAAGTCCACATTGTCGGGGATGAGCATCTTCTGAGCCACCCGCACGCGGATGTAGGCCTTGATCTTGCTGACTACATCGGGCCGGCCGCCCAGACTGGCCTCCTGGGGGAACTTTGTAATCTGAGCCTCGACCTCCTGGAAAAACTTCTTCTCCAGGAACTCATTGGCACCAGTAATGATGCGCTTGCGAATTGAGGTGGCGCCGACGCTGTTCGGGTTGGGGTCGAGGTATGCACGGGCAAATGTGCGCTGGCGTGGGCCGGGTGCGCCGCGTGTGGTATGCTGGTTGACCGACTCGGGATCTTCGCCGACAATCCGGGCCAGGGCACGGAATGCCTCGACTACTAGTGTTGCCTGCCGGTCGCTGCCGAGGCTGGTCTCGACAGCAACCATTTCGCTGAGGATGGGGAAGGGTGCAGACTCGCCGCGGCAGTCGTTGAGGCGGTGCACGGCCTCGGCCAGGCGGCCCTGCTTCTCGCGTGTGTAGCGGTCGTCCAACGAGCCGGCGCTGCCAGCTGTAGCACCCGAGCCGCTGGTGCCAGAGGTGGCCGTCTCGACATCAGAAAACTCGGACGCGTGTGCGCCTATCCGGCTGGCCGAACCAATAACAGACTTTTGCATCCGCGACCGACCAAAAACGCTGCCACCGCCCGTCTTGGTGCCAGGGTTCTGCTGCGAGGGCTGCTGCTGGCGGCTTCGCCGACGGCCGAAACCACCTGTGCTGCCAGCCACACCGCCAGCACCTCCACCGATATCGGGTGTACCGTAGCGCGGTGTTCCAGCCGATGGGCCGGCAAGCTCTTCACGGGTCTTGATGCCAAAGTGCTCGTAAATGCGCTTGCGCTGAGACTCCCACTCCATGGTGACGTTGTCTTCGAGGAAGCTGTCAAAGTCGCGGACAGACCGCTCCAGGCCATCGGCAATCATGCTCAGAGTCGTCTTGGTCTGCAGGTTGGTCAGGTAAGTGTCGACGTCAACTTCGGAAGGGCCCGATGCCGCTGTCGACTGCCAGGCACCGCCAGCGCCTCCAGTCGCGCCAAAGTCTGCTCCACCACCGGGGGCAGCCGGCCGCGCAGTCGAGAAGATGCCAAAGTTGCCGAGGTCGCGCACGGCAGCACCAGGGTCGACACCTGATGCAGCGAGAACATAGTGGGCCTTTCCATCCTGCAGGGAGGCGGCACCCGAGGCGGCTGTACCAGGTGCGCCACGGGGACCCAGCTTGCGAAGCTTCTGGCGCAGGTCGCCGAGGCCGAGGTGTAGGCTAGGCATGTTGCCACCATCGGAGGCCGAGCCAGCCTCGCCGTCGGTGCGCTTCTTGCTCTTTGCAAGCAAGCTATCAAAGTAAGCGCCCGAGGTAGGACGAGCGGCATTGTTGATGCTGGCGGCAGCCGGGTTGATGGAGGCCGACGGGGCCGCAGCTTGGGGAGCCTGGAAACCGAAGCCGGCAGTCGATTGCTGGGCGACCGGCTTGTTGTCGAAGAGGCTGGAGCCAAACAAGGAGGGCTTTGGTGCGGTGCTGGCAGCGCCGCCGAGGGCACTTGGTGCCTGGCTGTTGGCGACAGTCGAGCCGCCAAAGACGGAGCCGAATGGGGTCGTCGAGGCGGTGGCGGACTTGGGGGCGCCAAACAGAGACATTTTGATGCTGTTGGAGGGAGGGAAGTCGATGATACCGATGGAGTAGAGCTAGTGGTGTCGAGAATCGAAAGCCGAGAGTCGAGAGTCAAGAGTGAGGCAACAGTTGACTATTTCTCGGGTTGTTTACAAACAAAAAAGAGCTGATCGGGCTGTTGTAGTTTGCCTCAGAATGTCGAGATAGCGCATATAAGGACTGAACTAGGCGCGAATAATATACCTGGCGCAGAGATGGACGGTATCCGGCCGTTGGATAGTCGTGGTTGGGTCAAGATAACGGCTGTCCCTGATCAAAGGGCCGTGATGCTGCGTAAAGCGGAATTGGCGTTGGTTGATGATGGGACCTGCTATTTTCTTTCGCGTTTTTAAATGAATAAAAGTTTGATTAAATTTAATTATAGCTCCCTGTCGCTCCTGCCTTGTTGCGACCCCCCAGTTCCTTCCTACAGTGTAAAGAGCACATTCCCCAGACAACCAATCAGAGCGGACCTCTGAGCTCACTGCAAAGCTTGATAAAATCATAAACCGTTCTAATAACTGTTTTATATAAGCAATCGCATTGTATTGTAAGAACCGTCCGTCTCTGCTCTTACCGAGCTTCCATAAATCAATACAACGCTCTCGTAATCCCAATTCTAATTGACGTAAAAAGTGCGAACAAAGAAAATAAATAAATAAGAAGATTAAAAGAAATGAAAAGAAAATTAATAAGGAAAAGAGCAGAAATTATAAAATGGACATTTATCATAAGTCGATGGCCATCACGGCTCACTTCCCCCAGCCGGCGATGGCCGAGTTCACCTTGTTGCGGTATTCGCGTTGGGTGCGCAGCTGGTCGAGCATGACCTCGTACTTGGCCTGGAGCAGCTTGGCCTCGCCGGCATTGCCTGACGGCTGCACAATGCGGCCGGCCTTGGTCATGCGTGTCATAATGGTCCAGAGAGGCTCGGTCTTGCCCCCGTCCACTTCGACAGTGCCGCTGGCAGCCTTGGCACCGAGCATGGCAGCACCGTGTACGACGGCTGCGCTGTCGTAGCGAGGAATGACAACGGGCATATTGCAGGAGGTGGCAATCAGGCCGACGAGCAGATCGTTGCGGCACTGGCTGCCAGACATGAAGACGCTGCGCAGGTTGTGACCGGACTCATTCATAGTATCAACAATCTGGCGGGTCTGAAGGGCAATGAACTCGAGCGCAGCGTAGTACAGGAGGGCGAGGCCATCCTCACCAGCGTCAGTGTGGCTCATGCCGACAAGGGCACCGCGCATGTGAGGGTCGGCGACAGGCGAGCGGTTGCCCCAGAGGTCGCCGTAAAAGAACAGGTGGCGCGCGAGATGGGAGACAGCAGGACTTCCGGCCTCGGTAGCCAGAGCACGCAGGCGCGTGTTGAGGAAGTCGTAGATGTTGGCGCCGGTGTCTTTGGCCTTGGCACACACCGCGTCAAAGGCAGTGTGTGTCTCGACTACGTGGCGGATGAGCTCGCCAGTGGCCGACTGACCACCCTCGGCCATCCAGTACTCCGGCAGCATGACGTCGCGGTACGGGCCCCAGACACCCTCGACAAAGACCGGGCCGGGCGACATGGCCAGGTGGCAGGTGGACGTGCCTGCAACGGCGGCAAGGCGCGTAAATGCCTGGCTGACATCATGAGGGTGGTGGGTACCAGCTGCCGCTGCCGTCTTGTCGCCCAAATCGACGGGTGCACCGACCGTGCCGATCCAGCCAGCATAAGCATCAATGACACCGCTGCCGACAGCAATACCTTCCTTGAGACCAAGCTGCTCGGCGGCTGTAGCAGACAGAGGCCCGACAAGTTCGCCGGCACTGAGATACTCGCCGTTCTAGAGAGGGAGGAAAAAGAAACTGTTAGCCAAACACATATAATGCCATATCAGGAGACACAAAAGAAAAAAGGCTAACCACCCCGTTGACGCCGCCGACGCGTTTGAAGTTGTCCTGAGCAAGCTCGCCCAGGCCGACGGCCGTGTAAAAGTCTTCTTGCCAGCCCTTAACGCTGCCGTCCACGCCGACGGGGACGAAGCCCTGCTTGCAGACGGTGCTGCAGAAGCTACGAGTCTCGGAGCCAGTAGCCATGTGTGTGAGGGCGTCTGCCAGATCGTAAAATTTGCAGCGCGAAAACTCCTCGGCGGGCATGTTGTTCTTGAGCCACAGCACCTTGGGCATCTCCATCTCGACGTTCATGGTGCCGCCGACGTAGCGCAGCAGATTGTGGCCGGTTGCATTGATGGCGTTGGTCTCTTCCAGGGCGCGGTGGTCGAGCCACAGAATGATATTGCGGTCGTCTGCGTCGGCAGCAGACCGGCCGAGGTGTGACTTGGTGACAGTGACGGGCTCGTCGGTGTCGTGGCTGAAGACGGCTAGGGAGCAGGTGGCGTCGAAGCCGATGCCCTTAACAGCGGATGCATCGATGCCGGCCTGGGCGACTGCTGAGCGCACGGAGCCGCAGATGTGATTCCAGATGTCGGTGGTGGATTGTTCCTGAACAGTTAGATGTGCCGCTGCAGAGAAGATAGTGCTGCACGCAGCTACAACTCACGTAGTGTGTCTCGTCGTGGCCGTAGGATGACTTCCAGAGCCGGATGTCCTCTGAAGCCAGGCCCTTGATCTCGCCGAGCGAGTCAATGACGCACGCGCGGGCAGAGCCGGTGCCGACATCGACGCCGATGTAGTAGAAGTCCTAGGTAGTCAGCGCTGTTCTTTCAAGCTGTCCTATCTCGCGTTGTCCAGGATTTGCTGTCTGAGAGCTTTGTCGAGCCCTCTCAAGCTTTCTTTGTAGTGATCGGCACTCTCAGCTCTTATCATGAGAGCTTCGTTTCACGATCCTGTCTGTACAATATCCCTCTCATGCTATCGCAGGTGCTCTCCTATACCACTCCCCCCTCACTCTCCGCTCCCGACCTCACGATCACGGCTTACCTTGCTGGCGCCCATTTTGTTTACTACACGGCACGATAGTCAAAAAGAAGTATGTTTGAAGAGACGAAAAAGATGGACTCAACGAACTATTGAAGTAAAGGGGAAAATGGAAAAAGAGTATCCTTAGCTCGTCTGTTCAATACTCCTGGCAATGGATAAATAGATGGGCAATGGTTTGGCAATGTTTTAGCAACGGATTAACAATATGGCAATAGATCGTGATTCGTCTCGGGGATGGCCCGGCTTTTTGTGCTCGCTCTTGCCAGTCGAGCTATTAAGCCATTGCTCTTTCTCTTTCGACTGCTCTTTGTTGGGCTGCTCCTTCCCTCTCTTTTCTCCCCTCCCACTTCGCTCTTTCCCTCTTTCCCTCTTTCGCGCTTTCCCTCTCTATCGTGTACTTCGTTCCTTCCTCAGTCTCTCCTCTTTCTCTATGCCCACTCCTTTTCCCATATACTCACTCCTCCCCTTCAACCCGTATACTTTTTATTATTTATTTCATTCATTTACTCACACCTACCATGGATCGTCGTTGCATTGTAGTGCAGCAAGCATTCCATACGAGCACTTACAACAACTGTCAGCTGGTCGCTCTGGCCTCCACCGAAGGCAAGTATCGTGCGGGGCTGCTCAATACAGAAAGTCCTGGACTATCGTGGGAGGAAGGAGGGATGGGGCCAGAGACACCAAAAAGCCATCAGCAGAGCACCAAAATGGCAAGCCGAAAGGCGAAGGGCAGCTTCGCGCCTCGCAGGGAAAGAGCGACCGGCACACAGCCGCCAGCCAGTCAGCAGCACGGCCGACGGCCCCAGTCTATGCCAATTCGAGACCCCCACGAACTTCCGGCGTCGTAAACATAAATACTGATAAATACTGGTACTATGTAAATACTGGCCAATATCAATATTGATAGAGTGGTACATTGCCAACACGGTAGACTGCATAGTAGATGGTGGTGTAGTCCGGCCGCCGGCTTCGGCGAGCTCATCTAGACCTGTCGATAGTTCTAGAGCATGTGAGCGTGCCCCAAGAATAAGAACAGCAGAGGGCGAGGAAGAGGGGATGGACAGACAGACAGACAGCTATCCGCCCTCTCCGGATTACTTGCGGGCCTCGCCTCAGGCACACGCAGCGCATCTGGTGTTCTAGATTGCGTTGGCGGAGGTGAGAAACCGGGGCAGGGTGACCAAAGGACCAAATGACAAGGCTAGGCGTGGGAGAGGGGAAGATTACCAGAGACAATACGGCGGGTGTGAGTCGTCAATTTTGATGGTCATCTGTGCCAATTTTTTCTCCTTCCATCTGCAGCACTATGCTAATTATCTATTTATCGACTTTACAGAGTGCGTTAGGCTGGATGGGTGCAAAGAAATCTCGGATGAAATTCCGTGTCCAGATGACCCTGCGTCGCGTAACGGGGGCTCACCGCCATGCTGGAAAGGGAAGCGGTGATGGCTGAGACAGCACTTGAGGCGACTTGTTGAGTTGAGATGTTGAGCTTGAGAATGACGGTTGAAATAAACATCGTTCATTTATGTCGTGAATGGCGAAGCAGATTTGCAAATGTATATCCAAAGTTTGAACGTCTACCGAGCAATATAAATATCGATAAATCCATCGATAAATTCATTGTCTGAAATACCGCCAATCTAAAGATAGCAACCGCGTAGGCAGGAACAACAGCCGATCGCACCTGCCTGTAACTGTACTACTATGTATGAATACTGTACTGTTGCAGTCCCTCTGTAATGTTCCGTAGCAAGACACTGCCCACTAATACCTGGCTCTCATTACTAATGGCCTCGTGACCTCCCTGTCTCCATACATTCTCATATTCCGGCCTCACAAAGAGTCTCAACACTGGCTTGACGTCTCCAGCCTCTGATAGCTGGCCAAGACGAAAGAACACCTCCGACACCCACCACTACCAACGCCATCCCGCCCCCGGCGCAAGCATGTCCGCCTCCGCACCCACGTCTCTGCCCACGCCCAACGGCTCTCTGCGGGATGACTCTGCCATTGTCAAGTCATGGGACCGTGTCGTGGGCGATTACGAGGTAAGACCACAGGAGGGTTTCTCTTTGTGTGATGTGCTGTGTTGTGTATTTTATTTTATATCTTTATCTGCCTTTGTGTTGCGTTGGCGTGTCTGTCTCTCGTGCCTTTGTCTACTGTCTTGCATATCAGCCTTTTTTGCCCGTCCTCGATGCTGGTCCTGGTCTTTCTGTGCATTGGCTTGCATCGAGCTGAAGCATAAAAACGGAGCCGCAGGGAAACAGATGCGGAAAATCGATTATTGGTTGATTGTTGATTGATATCAATTAACTAATTGATACATATCAACTGATAGAATAGGCCATAGATGGTGTCGAGTTTTCGTTATCAATGATCGTATCAAATATGCAGCAAGGCCGAGAATAGGAGCTAACACACCCAACCATCTACCATAGACCTTTCACGATGTCCAGGCACAAGGTGGCACAGTCAGCGATCTGCCTGCGTTCCCCAGTACACGAAATGGGTAAGTCGAAGCAAGATGACATTGGGGGCAAAGTAGGAGAGAGAGAGAGAGAGAGAGAGAGAGAGAGAGAGAGAGAGCAAAGGAACAAAATGAGCGAGCTCGATCTTTATGATAAGCTTTTGACAGCGGGAGACCAGCAAGATTTGAGAGCATCTGCAGGGAATGAGGAGGCCTCATTTTTGAAGCATCGGTAGAGACCAGGGGCAGGCTGAGAGACCAAAACAAAGCATGAGGTGACGCGTTTCATCCTCTTGGCCAAAACTTGAAAATGTCCGTGGGCCAGACTCGACGTCGACTTTTACCCTGTTACCTTAACATCCGCTGCCTCGAATCCTTGGCGAAACAAAACGATACATGTTTTCTCTTTGCGTTCTCGACCTGCCTCACCCTCCTCTTAGGGGGCCATAATCAGACCATCACTGCCGCACAGCATTGACTAATTCGTTCTCGATTTTACAGACCAGAAACAACACATGCAAGCCGGGATGCCAAGCCTGAAACAAACAGTGCCGTCCAGGAGACACCTACCGATGGCGCAGCAGCGAACGGGGTGATTGCAAGTGAAGTTGGTGGTGACGCTGACGCCGGCCCCGTCGGCGGCAGCAGCCAGGACGGATTTGCTGGCAACGAGTCCAAGTCCAACCCAACATCGACGGTAGCCACGCACGCATCAAGAACAGACGGCCAAGCCATAGTGCCATCAGACACGGCAAGTAACTTTACTCCGATCACAGAGGTGCACTGCAGGGTGCTTTCATGACAAAAGCACAAAGCACAAAAGCACAAGCACTTAAAGGACGGGCCGGAGACGAGCGGATGAAGAAAATCCCTTGGGCGATCCTGAAGCTGGGGGATGTGAAATGTAGCAGCGAGGACGAGTGGAAGGAGCAAAAGGCAAAAGAAGCGGTAGGAACCAGAGGAGGACGACGTGCTCTTTCCCCCGAGCCTTTGCTTCTGATCCTCGTGTCTGCGCTTTGCGTGATCTGCTGCATGTCTTGGCATCTTTGTGTTTTCTTCTTGTTTATTTTATTTGACGGGCACTTTCTAACAAAAACAGGAGATGCCGCCAGTCCCTAGCCTTTTACCACCACAGGCTGTCCTAGGGGGAGGTAAGTATCTCCAAAGCCATAGATATAGCATCATGCCCGAGCTAACAGTCTAGCCGACGAATCGATGAAGAAACTCTTGATGTCCTGGTACTATGCCGGATACTATACCGGCCTATACGAAGGAGAGCAAAAGGCTATCCAACGACAACAGCAGGACAAGCACAGCCAAGGACAAGATGGCGAGGCTAGCAGCAACAAAACTAGAGATGAAGGGCCATGACCGGATGAAGTTTGAAGTCAAAAGACCTTGCATACAACACATCTTGGATATCCCTTGGCGTTATTGGATGGGGGACTGCTCGGGCGCAACTGCAATTACGGAGCAGACAGGCTTCCAAAGATCCGAACATGGACGTTTCTATCTTTATCCATTTCTTTGCGGTGCGGCAAAGCGAGAATGCAAATCAGGAACAAACTGCACAACATTGGACGCCAAGGAGGAAGGGAAAGGGGAGTGCGAATGTCGCAATGGCGCTCTGGAGGCACTCAGTGCCGCCAAGACAGAGGCGAGGAGACGCGAAAACGAACCGAAGGGAAAAAAGAGAGAGAGAAAAGCATCGAGCACTGCCGTCCGTGTACTACAAGTACACGCATCCATCCTGTCTGATCGGCAACAGGCATTTAAATTGAAATTGAGACAGAGAAGGGGGACAGAGGCGATGAGATAGGAAGGAGAAAAGCCAAAAAAGCCCCCCAAAAAAAGCCCAAAAAAAAAGAACAGCAACGATCTGATACACCAAGTGTTTCTAGGAGACGGAGTGTTCAAGCGGCTCTTGATGTGTCCGGACCGCTATGTCTGGGGGGATCTTGGAAACTTCTGGGCTGCAAGTGGCTTCTGTCAAATAAGTATGTTTTGATAAGTGAGTATTTCTTGGTATTTTGAAAATTCTTTGAAAGTAGCCGACCTGAATAATGGCGGATCCGCTGGGTTGGACAGGCCTGCATAAGAGAACGAAATTGGACAAGAGAATAAGACACAATAGTATCTCGTGTTTTATCTACTTCCACATGGAGTACGCAATAACCAATATCATGAACTTGGTGGCTCTGCTGGCTACTGCCCGTCTCCATGATGACTGGCCGTGAAGACAAAGGAATGTGGAGAAGCTTCTCCTAGAGAGACATTGACGAAATTAACAGAGTGGTAATAAAATGCAACGCTGAGGCACCTAAACACTCCGTAGATACAGTGTGGTATATCGCAATGCATTGTAGATGCACACGGAAGATAGGAGGCGGAGAGCAGGCAAAGAAACCGACATTGAATCGAAACAAGGCTTGTTTCTAGCCACGCAGGCACGCCCCTTCTGGTGTGATACTGTGTGTGATGGAGTAGAGAGACGAATGGAAAACGGAAACAGAAATAATCGACAACAAACAGCCAGTGAGCAATGCAATGTACGACCAGACCATTGCAGAGTCCAGGACAATGACAATAGGGGCGGGAGGGGCAGAGTAATGGTAATCAAACTTTGTAGCAGTAGGAGAGGAGTTTTGATGGCAAATGTAGCACTGACAATACCCGCCCGATATAGCTAGTATATAAGATGCCAGTATTCATATGTATGTAGTAATAGTACAGAGCACAGGCATTATTAGCAGATGCCATGCCATGTTACAGAACAAACAGCGTGCTTATATAAGCAACCATGGGTACTGCGGCTCCCAGAAGAGGAGCACCATTTTGCCGGGTGGCTTGGCACCTGCTACTACACTACGATGTAATCCAGTTCAGGCCCGATACAATACAACACGGAGAAGTCGTACGAGTCTGCTTCTCCTTCTTCTCCTCTCTCTGTAAGGCCAGGCCAAGCTCTGGCTAGCGTATGGCGAATGAAGCATAAAAGATAAAACGTGCTATAGACGCTAGGCACGGTCTTTCCTCATTAAGTCCATAGTAGGGATTAATTGGGGAGGAACAACAAGAGGTAGGGAAAGAATACAGAAAACGGAGTACAGAGTATGGAGAAGGGGGAAGGGGCAGGAGCTCCACCCGGGTCGAAGCGCAAGCACAAAAGGCAAGAGCGAGAGACACAAGCTCAGGCAAGACTCGGTAAAAGGATAGAGTTGGCCGGGGGGAAGCGTCTGGCTGATCTAGGCTGTTTACTGAGCATGCTTGCTAGTCCCCTTCTATTCTGTAATACAGAGCAGTTACTCAAGCCGGCACTGGGTTGTCTATCGTTTTATTATCTACCTTGCCAGACCTGTTCCTTCTTTCTCCTCGACTCTCTTTAGCCGATGCTTTTCCACCTTTGAGATTCCATCATATTTGATGTTTGGCTGTTCAACCCGACTTCAGCAGATAACGATGACTAAGCTACAGTATCGTGCCTGAGATGCCTTCCAACAGTCAAAGTATGTACAGAGTAAAGACAATTCAAGAAAGTGCGACCCGCCGGCTAGCTCACCCCTGCCGCCTCCGTCTCCTGGACTTGGAGACAAATGCCAAAACACGATCCGAGACAGATCTGCCACAACAACCATAAAACGCACCCCTGTCGCTTAGTAGCGTGGCCCTGGGTCTAGCCGGTTAGGTTGGGCTAGTGCATGCGTGTAAGTCGGAGAGGTTAGACAGAGCCTCCTGCCCGTTGACACTGCAATTAGTACAATATCCAATGTACCCTTTCTCTCTATTACTGAGCGCAATGACTCGACTGCTCGTCCCTTCTTCTCCTGGCCCAGACTATCGACCCAAGAAACAAAGTCTGTTTGGACCCTTGGCCGCTGCAACGCTGCCAGTCCATTTTCTGTGCTGTTCCTATCCAATACGACTCTTCCTAGCCTGTTCTATTATCAGCAAATATTAAGCCAAAAAGAGGCTTATCCTCGGAGAGTGAAGGGCCCGGGCTTGGGGCGTGTTCTTGTCCAGATGATTGTCGCCCATCTGTTTCGAATGTCGAGGACAGGGGCAGCAGTGTGGCCTTGCCTTGTAAGCCTGTCTGTACTATGTATGTATGTAGAGAGAGTCTACTCTGTAGTTCATGACTGCCGTAGTACTGATGGCATCTCCACCACCACGACTCCGTGCTCCGTACACCCCTTGACGAGAACGAGGGGCCGTGGTGAAAGGATGAAAGATGAACACAAATAATACAGCAGTAGTAAAGATTAAGTTTAATTAATAGTACGAAAAAAGAAAGGAGTCGCAAAGCTTTTTTCTTTTCTTCTTATGTACCCTCTCTCCCTCTCCCTCTCGACTTCCTATTTCTCTCTTCTTCTTCTTCTCTTTTTTTGTTTCTTCTTTTTCCCTTCCTCTTTCTTCTCTTCATACCTGTTTCTCGTCTTCTTAATTTCGTCAACTCTCGAAAGACGTTCGCTCTCTTTTCATTTCTTTTTCTTCATTCTCTTCGATTCTCGTCCTTACGAGCAGGCTCTCGCCATCATCCAGAACATTTTCTATTATCCTTCATTTATCATCTCGGATCCCTAGAGGAACGACCAAGCAAATTTCAAAAAACCATACTCAATAAATCGCAAGCTAGTCTTCGACATCATTCATTACACGCCCTCAACAACACAACAACATCAACAACAACAAAATCTCAAATCTAAAACCAACCCACCTCAAAAATCAAAATGAAGCTCTCCGTCGCATTAAGCCTGTGCCTGGCCCCCATGGTCCTGGCCAAGACTGTCCGCAACAGCGCCCCTGCCCGCCGCAACTCCAACAAGGACAACAACAGCAGCAACAACAAGGACAGCAGCAAGGGCTCTGTCAGCGCCGGTACTTTGGCTGCTGCTGAGGCTGCCGCTGTCCAGGCCGGCCTGCTCCTGGGCTCGCTGAGCCAGGTCATCGTCATCTGGGTCAACGGCGGTAACGGTGCTGCCACTACCACCATCAACAGCGTCCAGACTGTTACCCAGACCGTGACTGCCGGCGGTGCTGCCGCTGCCACCACTGCTGCCGCTGCCGAGACCACTGTTGCCAACGGCGCTGCCACCTCTGTTGCTGCCGGCACTGCTACTACCGTCGCCACCGGCGCCGGTGCCACCCACACTGTCACTGTCGGCGGCCCCAAGGGCCTCGTCTACGAGCCCAGCAGCATCTCTGCCGCTGTCGGCGACATGGTCGTCTTCACCTTCCTGAGCCAGAACCACACCGTTTCGCAGTCTGCCTTTGCCACTCCTTGCGAGCTCCTGTCTGGCGGCATGGACTCTGGCTTCCAGCCCAACGTCAACAACACTGTCAACCCCCCTCCCCAGGTCGCCCTCCAGGTCATGGTCGCCACTCCTCTTTGTAAGTTTCATTTTAATTGAGAGCTTGCATGACAGTATAAGAACACACCAGCTAACAGTACAGGGTTCTACTGCCGCCAGAACGGCCACTGCGGTAAGGGCATGACCTTCTCCATCAACCCTACTGCCAACAAGACCCAGGCCATGTTCCAGCAGATGGCCATTGCCCAGAACGGTACCGGCACTGGTAGCGCCATCACCGGTGGCACCACCTCGGCTGCTGCTGTCGGCACCACCACCACTGCCGCTGCTGCTGTCGCTGGCACTGCCTCCACCTCGACTGCTGCTGCCGCTGCCACCTCGTCCGCCACCGACTCCACTGCCGGCACTGGCCTCACCACCGGCACCGGCACTGTCAACTCGGACGGCTCCTGCTCGTGCGCTGTTGTCTGCAACTCCAACGCTTTCCCTGCCGTCCAGGCACAGGGCATTGGTGCCTTTGGCGGCTTCGGCGGCTCGGTCCCCATGTCTGCCCTGCCTCTCCGGTAAAAGAAGAACAAGAAAAGTGTCATGGTTTGCCAAAAAAGAGAGTTATGAGAGAAAGGGAGCAGAGCAGTTTTGAAAATACAGCCCATTATTTTTGTTTTTATTATGCTTTTTTTTTGTTTCCTGTCCTTTTTCTATACTCTTCTCTCTTCCCTTTAACTAGGTGAAGGGGTCTGGGTTTCTGTATCTTTTGATCTCTTCTGTTTCTTTTCCTCTTAACTCTTTTTCACGACTTGCTTTCTCTTCTTTTTTTCTTTCTTTTTTTCAATTATACTTTTATCGGACTGCCAGGTCTCGCATGCAGCTTCTGCTTATTGCCTTTATCCTTTTGTCTCCCTTTTATAATTTCATGTTTCTAATGGAGACGAAAAAGGGAAAACGGGTGTACTATTGGGTCCTCTTCTGTATTGTTCTTTTTCTTTGGTCTTTGATCTTCTTTATTTTTGTTATCTTTTGTTGTTTTCTACCTCCCCTTGTTGTTGCTGAGCAAGAAGGGCACGGCCGCTCTCTAGACTCTTGATGTTTCTCTTACTCTTTTACTGTTGTCTTCTTTTGTGTCTTGGTTTTCTTGGTTCTTCTTCCTCTTCTCCCTCTCACCCTCTCACCAGGGGCCCCTACACGTATGACTGGCTCGTATCGTTTTTATTTATGTTCTGGATGGACTTTAATAAGGACATTTTTATATACAACTTTTTCACTCCAAAAATAAAATCAAAAAAATACAAGAAAATTTCCTTGGCTACGTGCAATATGATTTGGCTGAGCTAGAGATGTTTCTGAAAGAAAGGAGGGCAGGAGGCAAGTTAATACGAAAACGCCATCTATTTAGAGTATGTATGATAGAAAGAAAATAATTTCAAAAATAAACTCCAGAAAAGCTGCAGATAAATGTGCAAAACAATTAGTGAAAAGCGCGCAAGGAACAAACGATGCCACCGGCAAGGCAAAGCAGAGTGAGCACCAGGCGATCTTGGACTCATCCGGGTCCAGAGCCGTCCCATCAGTGTTGCCATTATCTAACAAATCAAGAGATTAACGGTCGGGTGCTTTTCCCGTCCTCCTGTCGCGAGAGCCGGTATTCGATTCGGTATTCAACAGGACGCTAGCATGTCGAGTACTAGGACCTGAACAGAGGTGGTTGTCGGATATCTCTCAGCTCACCAAGCAATGCCGGGTACCTGGATGCCGGCCTGCTGCCTCGCTGTTCCGAGCGTCGCTTCCGCGCTGACCGCCATTACTTCTTCGTCGCCTCGTCGGCCTTGCGCGCATCGGCTATTTTGTTAGTCGCAGACCCACGTTAAGATAATTTAAGCGACATGGATAAAGAGACAAAGCAAGACTAACCTGCTGCCTGCTTCTCGCGCATCTTCAAGGCGAGTGCCTCGCGTTCACGCTGCATCTCGCTGCCCGTCTTCTGGTTGGACTTCTTCTGGCCGGCCAGGGCCTTGAGGTTCTTCTCGCGAGCCTTGTCGCGCTGGTTGCCACGGGCCATTTTGGAGGTAGTAGATCGGGTCGAGCGTTGGGTAGTGCTTGGGTGTCGGAGCTCGAGGCGAGGCGGCGGACGGGGTTTGGAGGAGGACAAAGTATAGAGTTGACGATTGTCGAGATGGTCGTGAGTGACGACAAAAAGATGAGCCTCAAATAGGTGGATCCTCTTTTTTCTCCTTTCGCATTGGTTGGGAAAGTGGAGCGAGGGCCTCGACTCCCGACCGGGACAGTGCTATGAGTGTCATTAAGACCCATATACTGTGTTTCTACTGTGCATCTTATGACAGTCTTGTGCCATGATAAATGTATTGCTGGGAGTGTCGTCCAGCTGATGACAACATACTGTTCTGGCCCTGTATTTTCTCTGAATATTATCTCTAGATATTATCCTGATTATTTTCACTGATTATATTCTCTTCTGTTTACTGAAGACACTGACGCCGGCAGCGGCAATAAATCAATTACACGGCCGGCTGGATGACTAATCGTCAAGATGAAGCAGCCAGAATTTCATGAACATCGCCCATTCGGCAGCTATTTTTATTTTGAGAAAGCTCGTGTGGCGGCTATATTCCTCGGTCATGGCCACAATATATGGCTTGCCCCTGGTGTGTAGACTCACTTGACGCCGACTGACGCTTGCGATCTCTCCACGCCCTTTGCCGCCGTATGCTGTCGGGACATCTATCTTTAGAAATACTGTGTTATATCTGTCTTGATGACTATTTTCGTATCTATGTAGTTTTACTTACATGAAATTATATCCTGTCACTCTACATTCTTCTTGTTGTTCTTTTTTTCCTTTTCCCCTCTTACCTCGTGACTGTTCCCCTTCAAGTTCCGACTTGTTCAATAATACTGCGAGTTTGTTGAATTCTTCTAGTTTATTTATATCAAACTATCTTTTCCATAGCCACCACCTTTCCGTGGTTGAAATAGGCCGGCGCCGCCAATGTCACCTATGTAGCAAACAGTGGCAAGCCGCCATGATTCCGTGTGTGTCTTAAAGCAAAATGAGCAGTCTTCAAGTTTCTGAAATTCCCTCCTCGAAAAACTCGATGTTGGCCTAGTCGTGGAAGAACGCTTCGTCGAGACCTGTCTCGCCTGCAAGTGCGAGGGCCTCCCTCAAACGTTGGTACATATTTGCTGTATTGTCTCAGGAGTCTGAAAGTGACGTTGGCAACGCGTTTGACTACGATGTATATGGACGCTAACGGCTTCGTTATTGGCCAGATTAATTATTTAAATTATTTATGGATCTGTCGCCAAAGCGCCTGCCTTCGTCCTTCTACAGCATTAACATTCTCCTAAAGCTGACATTTATAGTGCATTTGGCACTCACATCCCTCTAAACTGCAAGTCGTTACAGCGCATTTGCGCGTTGGAACCAGGCTGGTGCATTCCATTACATGTCCACGCTCTATTCTCACACAACGCACAATTGCACGGCAATCTGCTGAATATAGTCTTTCAAGACTGTCTACCCACGAACATTAACATTTTAAATCAAACGAATCTCACATAATTAGGATGGAAATTCGGCTGCCTTAATAAATCAATAGAGGGATCTGAATGTGTTAGTAGTCGTCTGCCGGACAGAGCCACTTATTGGTCCTGATTTGACCAATTAGCGGAAGGGTGGCGTCAACAGTCAGACCTTCCCTTGTAGCTCCTGCCGCACTGTGCATCGATAAAGTTGCCAGAATGTCCATTGCACCTTACCCGCGACTTTCGAATGCTCCTTCCAAAAATGAACTCTACCTTCGGCTTAGATGGATATATGCTCTTGCCGCTTTTTTTTGGCGTCATGATCATTATTAAGTAATCAGCACACACTACGATCTGTGGTGCCTTCTGTTTCTTCATTCTCCCATCTTTTCAGCTTCATCTTACAAGTTCGCTTTCATACAGCATCCTGTTGCATCCATTGCTGGCCTAGCTTGCCAGTGCTCCGTGTTCGCCACTCTTGTTTGGATTGCTTCCATTTTGATTTCTTGTCCTGTCTTGTGCACACCGTCTCCTTTTGTGAAGCAGCACTCGGCGTTGGCCTTTTCCCCCAGCAGCCGCCCTCAACTTCAAACCGGTGTGGCCTCGTCGGAGGTGGCTCTGGACCTGAGTCCGCAACCTCACAATGGCGACATCCGTGAGGATGACGGCGGCCGTCTACCTCTTTCTTCTTTTTAGCGGCCTTACTCGGGCATTCTACATCCCAGGTACGCCATAACGGCAGATGCTTTAGATCTCAACACAACAGCTACTAATCATCAACCCGTGTACTTTACAGGCTGGTCTGTGAGGAGCTACAAGGACAACGAGCAGATACCTCTCCTCGTGAACAAAGTGTACTCCGACAACACACAGCTCCAATATGCATACTTTGACTTGCCGTTTGTGTGCCCGCCTACGGGCCAGCACCGCGTCGGCAGCCTTCTTAGCGGCCAAAACATCCCGCTCAACATCGGGGAAGTGCTCCGTGGCGATCGCATCTCTGCTTCAGATATCAAGCTCAGCATGGGCAACAATGCCGAGTGCAGCTCCCTGTGCACGCGCGAGATGTCCCGCAAGGACTTGAACCGAGCCAAGCAAATGGTGCGCGACGGGTACGTAGTAGAATGGATTGTCGACAACCTGCCTGGCGCAACCAGCTTTGTCACTGTCGACAAGAGCCACAAGTACTATGCAGCCGGCTTCAAGCTCGGATTTACCGACTCCTCCTCCGGCCGGCCACGCTATTTTTTAAACAACCACCACACCATCGTGATCCGTCATCGCAAGGCTGCTGGCCGTGCTGGTGAGCGTGGCGAACATGTTATCCTTGGCTTTGAGGTGTTCAGTAAGAGCATCGGCGCAAGCAACTCTCGTTTAGAATCTGGCTGTCCAGCTGATCTGCTTCATATCGACCAGAACTTTGAGCTCTACCTTGCACCTAACCACACGACACCAGAAGACCCCGATCGTTATGCGCATTCGTCGTATCACCCCGAGGAGTTGGAAGACGACAACGATGGTGGCATCTTATCTATTCCCTACACATACTCTGTCTACTTCCAGGAGGACAACACTGTCGAATGGGGCCACCGCTGGGACCTGTACTTTGTGAACCAGGAAGAGGGCTCTAGAATTCACTGGCTTGCCATTATAAACTCTCTCATCATCTGTGGTCTGCTGACGGGCATTGTCCTGATGATCTTTGCAAAGACTGTTCGGACTGACATCAAGGCCTACAAGGACTCGGAGGAGGACAGGCGTCTGAAGCGCTGGAGTAGGAGAGCCGGACGCCCGTCCGCCACTGAGAAGTTGCCTGCATCGAGTATCGGCGTTGGTAGTGGCGGCGTAATCGATCAGGATGATGGCGGCCTTGAAAGTATCGGCCTTGAGAACGATAACCTGTCTTCAGAAGACGAGGCTTTGGAAGATGTTACCGGCTGGAAACTGCTGCATGGAGAGGTTTTCCGGACTCCAAAATTCAGCTATCTCTTGGCCCCATTGGTCGGCTCAGGCATGCAGCTTCTTTTTATGGCATTTGGCCTGGTTTTTCTGAGCGCCATTGGTATCCTAAACCCTAGCTTCCGGGGAGGTTTTATCAGCTTTGGCATTGGCCTGTTTGTGTTTGCTGGTCTCTTTTCCGGATATTTTTCTGCACGTGTGTACCGCACGTTTGGTGGACAAAATTGGCGCCGCAATGCCACGGTGACGGCAATTCTGTTTCCGGGGTTGCTTTTCAGTGCTGTCTTTGTTCTCAATCTGTTTGTCTGGGCTCAGGCATCGAGCACAGCCATTCCGTTTGGAACTCTTGTTGGCATTCTGCTTCTTTGGCTGCTTATTCAAATGCCATTGGTCTATGCCGGCTCCTGGTACGGGTTTGTGCGTGCTGGACCCTGGGAGCACCCTGCCAAGACGAGTGCGATACCTCGCCCGGTACCTGTCCAGGCGTGGTATATTCGAGACATACGGTCAGTGTTGCTGGCCGGCCTCATTCCGTTTGCCGTCATCTTTATCGAGCTTCTCTTTGTCTTCCAGTCACTGTGGCAGGACAAGAGCGGATACTACTACGTCTTTGGATTCCTGGCTGTCGTGTCGACTATCCTAGTCGTTACTATTGCTGAAGTGACGGTTGTGACGGTTTACATCCAGCTGTGCTCGGAAAATCACAACTGGTGGTGGCGGTCATTTATCGTGGGAGGCAGCAGTTCCATCTGGGTATTTATTTACTGCATCTGGTACTACTTCGCCAAGCTGCACATTACTGGCTTCGTGAGCAGTGTGCTCTTCTTCAGCCAGAGCTTTATTGCGTGCTGCGTTTATGCACTTCTGACGGGCACTGTTGGCTTCCTGAGTGCCTATGCCTTTATTCGAAGGATCTATGGGTAAGATATAAACCACAATGTTTGTCCTCGGCTGTCTGTCACGAATGCTAACAAAACAGTGCTATCAAGGCGGATTGATTTAATGTTGGGGTCGGATTGTCTGAGTGTTAAAGAAAGGGGAAGATGCCCAAAACATCTATTAATACTAATAAAGAGCTCGGCGTAGCTTTTGATAGGAAGTTGAGAATGGCGTTACTGCTTTCATATATATTATCTAATAATTGAATATCGATACCATCCAACCACAAACACCATGACACCTGTTCAACCAGCGCGAAGCGGGGGTTCTCCTGGGCTCTCCTATTCGCGCGTGAGCGAGTTGGGTAGGCATGCCTGGCAGGATTGAGGCCAGCCATGTGCATGAGAGGCTGCATGGTGAGTTGTCTATCCCGCAGAAGATAGGATTATAAAGGGGCACGAGCCCGGAAAAGAGTGAGCAACTGTCAATGTCATCTCATCTGGTTCTTCTTGTGATGGAAAACTTCGACGCTTATATGTCTTTGTCTAAAAGGTTGAAGAATAAGAAAAAGGTACAATGACTACGATAACGATGACTTCAATAGTGCACACTTGCTGACAAACACAAGGCAAAGGCGGCCTTCGAAGAGCTGTCATATCCGGAAATGAAAAGCCAAGATTCAGAGCAGAGGCTCCGTGTCGCCGTGAACAAGTAAGCGCCCTACAATTCGAGAGACTGCTGTTTGATTCGAGTTCGGAATGTTCACATTGCTTCGATCATCAGGCTCTTCGTCTCCAAAGAGTTTGCAGACTTCACCATCATCTGCAACGGACGGCGATACCACCTTCACAAGTCAATCGTCTGCACCCAATCCCACGTTTTCGCGGTCCAGCTGCGCAGCAAATTCAATGCAAGATTTCCGTATCTACATAGCTTGTGTGTGAAACGTATTGCAAGACTAACATGTTTGTTTGGCTACAGGAAGGACAGGAAAACTCCATCGACCTATCGGAAAGCGATGCTGCTGTAGTGCATTGCATGCTCCGGTATCTCTACGGCTTTGACTACAGCACCGATGATCAATTAGACGAGTCGGGCTTTGAGTATTTCGGCAAGGGAAGCGCCGTTCCTAAACGGCCCGGCGCCATCGAGGTTGGCGAGCCCGAATCTGTGCCAGAACCTGAAGAGGCTGAATCAGTACCTGTCACCGCTGAGGATAAACTGCCCCCGGCTATGGACAGTGAGACCCCATCAGACCCGACCGAGGAGGAAGTACCCTCTCATTCCAGCGGTGCCGGTGCCAACTTGCCGATGCATTCGTTGATGCTGCACACAAAAGTCTACATCACTGCTGAGATGTATGACATCCCCGGGTTGCAGAGTGATGCTCTGGCAAAGTATAATGCGGCGCGGTCTTCTGAATGGGACACAAATGAGTTCATTCTGGCAGCTAAAGTTGCCTACAACTGGACTCGCGACGCAGACTTTGCACTCCGGAAAAGTGTCGTAATGGGACTCATGAACAACAGGTCGATTCTTGTAGACGACAAATGGAGAGCAGCTCTTAGGGAAATGGGCTACATGATGTATGACCTCGCACGGGCCATGGTCAATGAAGGTGCAGATAGAGAATACGGGCATAACTTTTGAATGCAAGCGAAGATGGGGGCCTAAAGAGATGACTTTGTAGCCAATGCGGCGTGCTTGATATCACCAGCGGAGACCAGATACCAGCTTATTCCCATGAATGATTGGCTCGGCGTGTGTGATCTATGATTGCGGCCTGGTTGAGAAAGTTGCTAGAGGTGGCACTGCTTAACAGAAACATCTTGCCCTTGCGAGTTGACTGGTGGCTCGATGGCTTGCATTCAGCCTTGCTGTGACGTTGCCGCCGGTTGGCCATATAGATAGAGGCTGGATTGGATTCTGATTTTATTTAGCTGCCTGGCCGTGATGTTAGACTTATTACATATGTAGCTTAATACTTTAGCTCCAGACGTGTGGACGCTAGTCCATTCTGGGCCGAATACTGCGAAAAGGAAAGAGCGATGGGCTAGCGACCGACAGGAAAGAAAGTCGAAAGACGGGTGCCTAGCTAAAATTAGCAGGGTTTAAATGTCTAGTGTGCTTCCAGGGCATTTCACCAGCATTTGGTGTCGTCATCAGCGCAAGGCCGCAGGTGTTGTTGAATTAAAGATGGCGTTTTAGAGTACTCCGTGGAGCTGCGGCCGCCTATCGACACCCACTGTGCCTTGATACGAAGAAAAAAAGTATGAGAGGTATGGAATGACCCGTTGTCGCTCAGTCGCTCTTGCCTGGTGCATATTAAGCATGCCTTCCCTTTTGGATATTCACACGAGGCGTCTGCTCCTGCTCTTCCTGACATTTCTAATCCCCGCCTACGACTGAAGAGACAATCGACAATAAAGGAAAGAGCACATGTTACACGCCTTGTCTGCAGATATTCCGGCAGGAGGGAGCGACCGACATTCTCCGAATATAGTCGCGACGACGCCTAAACACATCCCATCGTCAATCTCAATTGAGACTTCTACTCCACGACCCCTACTACAATAGAAAGTTCTGAATCGTGTAAGCAGCTAAAGAACACAACCCAAGCAGACATAGACGGTAGAAATGGCATCATCATCTTCTGCTGCTGTCGAAAAGGCCCGGGTTCAAGAACACATCAACAGGGTTTCTGCCGGGGGTGGCGAGAACAACTACCACGACGAGGAGAACATCTACAGCGAGTCGTTGATCGGCGCGGAAAGCACAGACGAAGACGAAGGCCCGAGCGCAGGCTCTTCACAGCCGTATGCTGGCCGCTCAGACCGCAATGCCGAAGACGACAATGCGCCGCCCATGTACTCCGGGCCCGCATCGCCCGCCCATGAAGCCGCCCTCGTGAGTCAAAACGGCAGCGCTGCCGCTGCCGCTGCGGCGAGAAAAGGACCGCCAAAATACCCCGGCCTGTTGCATCTGGACTACCGCCTATACTCTCCTCCGCTCTTTGAGCTATCCGAGGACCAAACGACAATCAAGTCGAACGCATCGTACCTGTCATCCACGGTATCCG
The DNA here is from genome assembly GCA_022392945.1 of Ophiostoma australiae. Lineage (NCBI taxonomy): Eukaryota > Fungi > Ascomycota > Sordariomycetes > Ophiostomatales > Ophiostomataceae > Ophiostoma > Ophiostoma australiae. The sequence goes on from JAKRGJ010000009.1 coordinate 840,261, forward strand.
CCCTGGCTAACCTCATTCGCGAGCAAGCCACGATCCCGCCGAAGCCCATTGTCCAGATTACCGGCCAGCGCGGGCGGAAAGTCGACTTTTCCGTCAAGATCAATCTGATGAGCCTGCTAGTGTCAGACGACATGCGCAGACGTCTGAATTACGTGCGGTGTGTTGGCCGCAACGAGCTGGCCATGCGCGGTGGCAGCTCTCGAGCGCCAACGGTCGTGCCGGATATCGAGAGCAGCGATGCCGCGAGCGCCATTGACCAGTGGTGCCTGCAGTACGTCAATGACCCGGCCTCGGTCAAGGAGTTTGTGCTCGAGCGGCAGGTAGCCAACATGGACATCAGCTGGATTGAAGGGCAAGTCCGTAGCCTCGTGGCCAGCACCGGATACAAGGGCGCGGTGACTGTCAAATTTCCTGTCAAACATGCACAGGTGGTCGTGCAGTCCCCCGACAAGGTCAACAAGTTCTTTACGTCTGTCACTACGCTGTTTACGGGCAAGAGCGCATACGAGACAGTCAAGTCTGTTTGGCCGTTTGCGACACACAAGAGCGGCGAGCCCGGCCGGAAATTTGTCGTGCAGAGTGAGCAGACCTGGTGGAAGGAGTGGCGCGACCCAATCCGCTATGCAATCAGCATGAAGCGGGTAGGATGGGTGACCAACGAGGACAAGCTCGAGGCTCTGATGGAGGGTGCAGGCAAGGGCATCACGGTCATTGAATGGGGCAGCGATAGTGTATGAGGTTTTGTATGGCTTGAGATTGACGGGGTTTTTTCTTTTTTGGGGTATCTATATGTTTTGATCATAGATGTGCGCGAGGATTCCTGGCCAGCACTCTCAGCGACGGAGTTTGGGGCCAACACACTTTTGAATATTCATACTTTTTATTTTAATTTTTTTTGGTTCATATTTCGAAGCTACAGTATCATTGGGTATCAACGGCAATTCGGACATCAGCTTGCCTTTTATCATCCCAAAAGCCAACGACTCCGCTCACCTGCCTGTAGGGCTGCGCCACGAACAATGCTCCACGGCAACCTCACGTCGGAGCAATGGCCACTCACCTTCATCCAGTCTCCTACGCATGCACATTTCGACTCAGCCTGGCCAGCGGCTGATGATCTATGTACTACATACTGTGCCTTTTCGGCATCGAGTCACTGTAACAACAACCCCGGCTTAGCATTCAGTCATGTCAAGCAAACCACCAAACACCCCCACAAAGCCATTATGTCTGAGTCACTGTCCGGCTCTGTGACCCGGCTCGATCCATTGTATGTAAGTTATGATTGAGACCCGCCCGGTTGCCTTGCACAGAGCCTCGCTCGCGGTCTCTTCAACCATGAGATGCGCTCGATACGGGTTTCCCAAGCCAGCACTTGTTATAGAAGGCGGGTTCTACTTCTTTCACTCCTACTTGGATCTATCATTAATGCACAAACACTGACAAGACGACAGACGCTACTCAACAATATTCTTTCTACATACATTACGCCCCTACAGTACCATACATAGCGCGCTACTGCTAAACCATCGCTCATGGCGACCCCTGGAGCCCACTCGGCGGCAGCGTTTGCCTTGAATTCGCACGCTACGGCCCTGTGTATTATCCCCCCAGAGCACTGCTGGGCGCCAGTCGACCGACTTCGGTCTCTATATGACAAAGCCTACCGCAAATGGCCGCCTCATGTGAACCTCGTCTTTCCTTTTGTGCAGCCCGAACGTCTTGAAGCTGCTTCTCAACGAATCCAAGAGTATCTGAGATCAAAGAACCCAGGGTCTATTGATGTCAATCTCGACACTGCCGGCGTTTTCACCCATCGGCACGACAAGACACTTTTTCTGAGGGATAGCCGGGACGATGAAAGCGCCGAGCCTCTTCTGCAGCTCCGGGCTGGACTCATTGCGGCATTGAGCGGGGGGGCAGATGATGCACATGGAACTCATGATGGCCTGGCAAAAATCAAGGGCTATCGAATGCATATGACAGTCGCTCAGAGCAGCGGATCGACTTCTTATACATCTCCGTCAGCGGATGCCAATAGACCGGATGATGCCACTGTCCCGAGAGACACACATGGCCACGCGCACCGGTTTCTGCTGCACAAGGTCGGGAGTGTACCACCAGTTTCATGGCAGGTCGACCGTCTCCATATTCTCGTGCGGGAACGGCTCGCAAGAGCCGAAGACACACACAGTGGCAGAGAGATCAACACGTCCTCCAGCCGAATGCGTCTCTGGGGCGTGCTACACCTGGCCGACGGCACAATCGAACAACTTGGAAACCAAACCGCGTTCTACAAACAATTTCCGGCAGATAGTATCGGAAATAATGGAGGAGAGCCTGCTTCTGGTACTGAGGATGTAGACCTCGAGCTTCCAGTCTTCCAAGCATTCACTTATACACCTGAAGATGATGAATGGATTCAGTGCTCAGATGACCATGAGCTATACTCATCGCTTGCACCGGTAGCATCACCCGACTCTTTGTCAGTCTCGACGTACAATGTCCTCGGCGAGTTTGAGTGGCCTCCCAAAGAAAACCGATATCCGCTTCTACTCAAGAACATTGTGGCTTCCAATGCCGCCGCCGATGTGCTGGTTCTCCAAGAGGTCACGGATCACTTCCTTTCAGCTTTGCTTGCAGACAATCGCGTGCGCTCTGCATACCCATTTGCTTCTCACGGCCCCCCATCCCAGATCGACATGGACCCCTTACCGAGCCACCTGAACATGGTCGTGCTTAGTCGACGGCCATTCTCATGGACTTGGCTGGACTTTAAACGTTCCCACAAGGGCGCCTTGGTAGCCAGATTCAGCAGGCAATGCGGCTATGGGTATGAGGACGAGGATAGCAGTGAAGAAAAGTATGAGCTTATCCTCGCCACTGTTCACCTCACCCACGGACTCACCAATGGATCTGTCAATGCCAAGCGCAATGAGCTGCAGCGTCTGTTCAGCCATCTCCAGCAGAAGTACCCGCCTTCTGCAGCCGATACGGTAGTTGTCGCAGGCGACCTCAACGTTCACACGTCTTCCTTCGCGGTGCATGCGGCAGTCCGACGCAAGGGCATCTCGACACAGACCGCACAGTATGTAGAGACGGGCTTCGATGATCTCCTTGCTGAGAACGGCTTTGTCGATGCCTATAGTGAGACAAGACAATCTAAAAACGACGGCAATGGCGACGATGACGACGATGAGACCTATGAGACCGATGAGATGAAGCATGAGCGGAGACACCAAAACAGCGGAGTCGCCACATACGACGGCGAAGAAGGAGCCACTTACAACCCGCTCACTAACACGCTCGCAGCACGGATCATCGGTAGCGGTCTCAATACACGCCCGGAACGGTTTGACCGCATTCTTGTGCGCGGTCCAGCCAACACTCTCGATAACGGCGATGTCAATCATAGCTGTGGCGATGAGGACGGTAAGGGTGGCCGCTATACAGTCACTCGCTACAATACCTTTGGCTTCCCGGCCAGAAACGAGGACCACACGTCTCCAGAGCTCTATGTCAGTGATCATTGGGGCATTCGGTGCACTCTGAGCCGAGTGGCCAGCAACAGGGATGGAGAGGGCAGCGACTGCCAGCTTGTGGCAGATACCACAAAGACAGACGATCGGGGCCTTATCAACCAGCACATCTCGCCCGATGTCGAGAAGCTTATCGTCCCTGTTGATGCAGACTATGCCCCTGCTGGCCCTCTTGCAGACCCAGCTGCTGTTGTTTCTGCACTGGAAAAGATCGGCGCCATCCCCTCTGAAGACGATGTCCTCCGCCGCAAGGCAGCATTTGACCGGCTCAAAGCCATCATCCTTAACGAAGCCGAAGAGACCGAGGCTCAACCTGTAACTAGCAGACTGCGCCGCCAGCTAGTGGTCATTCCTGTTGGATCTTATGGCATCGGGGTGTGGACGCCGGCCTCGGATATCGACTGTCTCTGCATCGGTGCCTTTGGCGCGCAAACATTCTTCACCCTCGCCAGCCAGCGTCTGCGGACTGCCGCGCATGGAGATCACGAGTCCTCTGTCCGAATTATCCGTCGCATCCGTGCCCAGACTGGAATAATGATGGAGCTGGAGGTGTGCGGCATTCGCATGGACCTGCAGTATTGCAGTGCGGCCCTCATTGCCGAGACTTGGCCTGCTGCACTGGTCCTGCCACCGACACATCCCATCTTCGCCATATCCCCGCACATTCTGTCCAAGCTCAAGGCTGCTCGTGACCTCTACTGCCTCCGCCGGTCTTTTCCAGAATCGTCAGTGTCAAGTGATGCTGGCGATGCGGCCGAGGACAGCATCTGCACGGCGAGAAACTTCCGAACTGCTCACCGGGCCATCAAGGCATGGGCACAATCGCGCGGACTGTATGTGGCACGCTTTGGGTACCTAGGCGGTATCCAGATTGCTATTCTTCTCGCGCGTGTCATGAAATTGATGCAGCGAGAAATCAGCAAAATCGCTGGCCATGATGTTACGGCCCCGTATACTGTTTCCGACATTCTCGTCACCTTTTTTCAGCACTATGCCGATTTTGACTGGAAGACCAAGATGGCATTTGATCCCTTCTTCCACAGCGAAAAGTCGCCCTATACGCCGACGAGCCGTGAGCCTCTGTCCATTCTCGGTTACCATCGTCCTCAGCTCAACACTAGCATGGCCGCATCGGTTCCCTCGGTGCGGGTGCTTGCCGATGAATTCCAGCGCGCCGCTCGCTTGTTCAGGGATGGTGCTTCAAGCCTCACCTGGGGCCAGTTCCTTTCGGGGGGCGACGGGACTACTGACGCCGGCAGCCTCGATGACCTGGATGATATCAAATGTTTACCCCCGGGCCCAGCTGGATTTGTTCAGGCCTACCGCAGCTACATCAAGCTCGACTTGCAGTACTGGGGCCTGTCTCTGTCCAAAGGGTCAGCCTTTGTGGGATGGCTTGAGTCGCGCTGTGTCTTGCTTCTTGTCGACCTTGCTCGTCGCCTGCCCGAGCTCAATGCACGCATCTGGCCTGGCCGCTTCGTCGAGATTGACGGGGGCAGCAAGGGAGAGAAGGACAGTTTCGACGGCGATGATGACGGTGCCGAGGGGGGTCGCCAGTATCAGGGTTGTTACCTGGTCGGTCTCGACCTGCCAGAGAGCATGACTCGCGAGGAGCGCCGTGTTGCTCTTGGCACGCTTCAGTCAGTCCTTGCACACTTTGAGAAGCAGATCCGCGGCAGTGGCGATGGCCGTGGCAATCTCACCAACTTTGATCCCAAGTGGCAGTGGGTTGGAATCAATATTGTCAACCGCGCTGATATTGGCGATGCCAGCCGACTTCGTCTCGATAGTCGCTCATGGGGCGAGTACTCACCAGGCGACGATGAGGACAGTGACGATGACGATGGTGGCGAGGAGACTGAAGGTGAGGATGGGCTTGGTGGTAGCGAGGAAAGCGACAGCAATCCGAGTGGGGCCAAAGCCAGCAAGAAGACCAAGTCCAGCGACAAGAAGAACAAGAAGAAGTTTCCAATGGCCGTGGTCCACCGACCCAACAGCGGCGCCAAGTTCCGCATGGCCCAGGATGTGATCAAGCGTCTGCGCTGGGATCCCCAACTGGACCGCAGTGACTACATTGTCGGCTACGAGGACCGCTTCCTGGGAGCACGCGAGCGGCCCCTCGAGCAGTGGAAGTCGGAGCAGACGGACGAGGAGTTTATACCTCAGCACCGCATTCTGTACTTTCGCCGCCGCAGCGACGACGTCATTGTCTGGGACCGGCGCACTCGCAAAGATGTCATCTTTGGGAGTGGTGATGATGAGTAGTCGCAAGGCAGGGGGAGGATCCTCTTCTTGCTATCTACAATCCAGCTGGCAATCAAATACTACTAGTTCTGCTACCAAAGTTTTATAAAAAAAAAAAAATAAGAAATCGAAACTGGGTATCTAACTCTAGAATACATTGAAAATACATGAGCATTATCCAAGCCGTGGAATCCTGACGACTACTCGTCGGCTAGATCATCGTCTTTTGCCTTGTCGACCATCAGCTGGACCTTGGCTGCCGCGTCCTCCCATTCGGCTTCGTAGTGTAGCCTCGCGCCCCAGTTGCGCCCGGTGTCGATAATCTGGTCGACTGGGTAGCGCTTCTCTGTTGCCGAAAACCCTTTGATTTCAGGCGGGTTGTTTGCATCGAATTGCCGAAGGCCTGTTGACGGGGGCGGCTTCTTTCCGAGAATCTTCCACATGTATAGCTCGTCGGAACTGCTCTTGTGCTTGTCGACAGCATCGGCATAAGCCTCCTCCTTGAGCTCTTGGCCAATGCGGTTCTTGAGAATCTGGCGCGCCCAGTTGAGGTCCGGAAACCCCGTGGCAGAGTGAGCGATGATCTCCTCAAACTCTAGGTCTATGCGCTCTTCTTTGTCGTCACCACTATCGTAGTCATCATCGTCGATATCGGAGCCGGAGCCGGAGCCGGAGTCTGCATGCCCGTCCGCTGACATATCTTTCATGGATGGTGCCGCAGCTCCGTGCAAAGGCTCAGGCTCGAGCTCCTGCTCTACCTCGCTGTACGTCATGGCATCGTCGGTCTCGTCGTAGACGCCCTCGACGCCCATGTACTTGGGCGCAATGTTGTGCATGTTGGAAAAGGCACCGGCGCTGCGAGAAACATGTAGACCCAGCCGCCGTGGACAGCGCGCCCAGAACTCCCGCATGTCTCGCTTCAGCCCGAGCGATGAGATTGCAGCGTGCACGTCGCTCACGTGTACCACCTTTTTATGCACGCGTTTGAACCCGTCTGCCTGCTGCGCGCGGTCGCGGGACTGACTCATGTGGATAGCGGTGGCAACAAGCCGCTGCGTGAGGGCATAGATAATACCATGCATGTCCCTGAGGGCAGACATCTGCACGCCCGGCAGCTCATCGCCCAGGCCCAGGTAGTTGTCCTCCTTGGAGACTCCGTTCATGAACACGCGTTCAGACAGCAGAAGCATGTTGGGCGTGTTCAGCAACGCAAGTGCCGGGACCGCCTCTGGCCGGATCTCGTTTTGCATCTGGGCGATTATTGCTTCCGAGCCCATCGCGTCGCTGCCAGGCAAAGGCGACAAAGACCGGATGCTGGCTTCGTCGTCGCCTACCACACCGGCGGCTGCCAATGCAGCTTTTGACAGATGGACACAGTTGGCCCCGTTGATGAGCCAGTGCGATCCCCATGCGCTCTCTTCCTTCTTTGCCTCGTCGCGTGCTTCACGCTGCACCACGAGCTCGGCCTCGACGCCAAGCGCGGCGCAGCACTTGCTGCCAATCTCGACGGCTGTGGGAAACTCGGACAGAGGAAGCGGCAGCAGCGGGTCGTGGGGTTTGGCGCGGCGCTCATCCAAGCCCTCTCTCAATAAGTAGAGGTAGTGGCGCACTTCAATCTCGCTCTTTGTCGACAGTCGCTTGACGATGCCCTGCACGTCGTCTCTGCCAAGACGGCCGATAGCCTCGTAGAGCAGCTCCTTTTCCTCCTCTTGCCAGACAGACATGCCGATTTGGGTCGTATGTAGCCGCCGCCAGTCGTCTGCCACGTAGTACCTCCTAATGTCTTCGATGTCGTCGTTGAGAAGGTCAACATAGTGAGGGTTCAGGGCCTTTCGTATATGCTTGCGAGGCCGTCTCGAGTACTCCGGATAGGACGAGGCTTGTGAAAATGCACTCTCGAGCGACCGCTTGCGGTTCAGCCGGTGGATTTCTACATCGCTCTCGCTCTCGCTCTTGACATAGTCGCTGTCGTCCCTGGCGTCGGCATCATTGTTGTTGTTGACATAGTCGTCGTCGTCGTCATCGATGTCGTCGTCATCGTCGCCAATGTAGTCAACACCGTCATCGTTCTCTATAGACCTTAATGGGATGTTTGAGATGGACTGTTCGCGACCAAAAATACCCTCCTCCTTCACGAGCCCATTGTCTTCTTCATCAGCCGGCGGCATCGATGAGATTTGAGATATCGAGTGCCATGATCTTTCTGATGACGACATGGCTGCTGCTTGTCGCGTGGGTGGAGCTGCAGATCATGTGTATTTCATGGGAATGGTCTCTGTGGCCGTATCCATCAGTCCAGAACATATTTCTGGAAGATGGAATAATGTTTAAATGACTTTTGTCTGCATCGTTACAAGGCGTTTGTGATGTTGTTGAAGATGAAGATCGTGGCATTTTTAGTGAGTTCTCAGTGAGTGCGTGAAGTTTTTAGTGGACTCAGTGGGTCTGGACTACCGCTATTTGACACAGCACTTAGAGCGCGACGTCTTTTACTGCGTGACTGGTCACGTGTCGGCTTGAATCTCAAATTAGGACGTCACTTCACAGATCGCCGTATCGCGAGACTGATACACTCTGTGCTGTCGCGCATACAATGAAATGCACGGCTTGATCAAGTGGCGAGTAGCATGGCGCGCAATACCAGCCATCGCACAGCCGGTGCCATGGCGCACTTTTACAAACACGGCTCTACTAGCGGCTAGAGCAAGAGCAAAGCCAAGCCCAAACGCCGTCGACAACGCCATGCCGACTGAAGAACCAGCTCTGCAGCTTCGTGACTACCAAGAGGAGTGTATTAAGTCAGTCCTGCACTCGATAGATCTGGGAAAGAAGCGTCTCGGCGTGTCGCTGGCAACCGGCGCCGGCAAGACGGTCATCTTCACACAGCTGCTCGGCCGCGTCGAGGCGCCGTCCCCCGATGCCACGCAGACTCTGATCCTGGCACACCGGCGTGAGCTGGTCGAGCAGGCAGCGCGGCACTGTATGCGTGCATATCCAGACAAGAAGATCGAAATTGAGATGGGGTCGCTTCGTGCCAGCGGCACGGCGGACATTACAGTGGCCAGCATACAGTCCATCACGTCTGGTGACCGCATCACCAAATTCGACCCGAGCCGCTTCAAACTTGTCCTTGTCGATGAGGCACACCATATTGTTGCGCCTGGGTATATGCGAGCTCTGGGGCACTTTGGTCTCGCTGACAAAGAGTCCAGCGAGCGCCCTGGCTCGCCTGCGCTGGTGGGCGTGTCTGCTACATTTTCGCGGTTCGACGGCCTTGCCCTTGGCGCGGCCATTGACGAGATTGTCTATCACAAAGACTATATCGAAATGATTACTGACGGATGGCTGTCTAGTGTCATCTTCACTACTGTCGAGTCTACGGCCGATCTGTCGCAGGTGCGCAGCGGCGGCCTCGGCAAGGACTTTCAGGCAGGCGACCTCTCGCGCGCAGTGAATACGGAGCAGGTCAACCAGATTACAGTGCGTACGTGGCTTGCCAAGGCCCATGGGGCAGGGCGCAAGTCGACACTGGTATTCTGTGTTGACCTGGCCCACGTTGCCGATCTCACGGCCACATTCAAGAGCCACGGGATTGAAGCACAATATGTTACCAGCGATACGGACAAGGTTGAGCGGAGCGAACGGCTGGATGCGTTCAAGAGGGGCGAGTTCCCGGTGCTCATCAACTGCAGTGTGTTTACCGAGGGCACCGATATGCCCAACGTGGACTGCATTGTGCTGGCGCGGCCTACCAAGTCCCGCAACCTGCTGATCCAGATGATCGGTCGCGGCATGCGGCTTCACAAGGACAAGGCCAACTGCCATATCATTGACATGGTGTCGAGTCTCAGCACTGGCATCGAGACCGCACCGACGCTCTTTGGCCTGGACCCCAACGAGCTTGTGGACGAAGCGACCGTCGACGACTTACAAGCTTTGAAAAAGCGCCGAGAGGGTGGGGGCGGGGGGGGCTCTCGCACGTCTGGAACAGAGGAGATTACGCCTATCAAGAGTATCAGCCTGACTGAGTACGAATCCGTGCTTGACCTCATCTCGGACACCTCGGGCGAGCGCCACATTCGGACCATGAGCCAGTATGCATGGGTGCAGGTGGGCAAAGACAAGTACATCCTCTCCGGCCCGACAGGTACTTACCTCCGGATCGAGAAGCTGCCGCGCCAGGCCACTAGCAAACGCGATGAGGACGACGAAGATGAGGGAGGACTCGTTTTGGTGGACGAGCCCGACGGGATGGAGGATGACTTTGATTTCGACTATGACGGTCTTGGAACAAAGGCAGCAAGTCCGCCAAGCAAAAAGGCCAAAGACATGTACCATGCCGTCGAGGTGCGCGCTCTGCCTCCTGGCTTGACAAAGTCGCCGTACGCAGCACCCCGCGAAGTGTGTCGCGGCGAGACTTTTATGGCCGTTGTGCATGGAGCGGACAGCTATGCGAACAAAATCTTCCCCCGCCCTTTCATCCACCGGTACCAGCCGTGGCGCAAAGGCCCGCCGAGCCCGGGCCAGTTGGCCTTTATCAACAAGGTGCGGGGCGAGCACCAGGAGCCGTTGATGGACTCAGACATCGACAAGGGCAAGGCATCGGATATGATCACCAAGATCAAGCATGGTGCAAGGGGATGGTTCTCTGAACTAGACGCCATCCGCAAACGCAAAGAGAAGAAGACACTGCGCGAGCTGGTGCAAAGGGAGAGGGAAAGCGTCCGGCTTGGGCCACTCAGCAAGTGATGCTCCCGGCTGCACGATATGATCGATATAGTTACGATTTTTAATGATGTTTACGAATACTTACCCTGTCGTGCGGATCTTGAATAAATGCTTGAATTTATGCTGATGCCACTATATAACCCGGGAGAAGAAAAAAAAGACCAAAAGTACCCCCCCACCTCCAATGAAGAAATGAAAATCAAATCCGTCCCCAGGACATCCGTCCAGGAGATGTCTAGTTACACTTAAATATATAAATTTCTATTTTTCCTCTATACAGACAAACGCGCAGTGTGCCTGCATAACGCCAAACGACCCAAATCAAAATTTGTTTTTGTTTAGATACTGCAAGTTGCACAAAATAAATGCATTAAAACGACGGCCTATATCGCGAAGCGACAGCTGCAAGTGGGTGGCAGGTCCCTCAAGACGTGGCGGCCGTGAGCCGGAAGCATGCTGGCTGTGGCCAAGGGTATATACTTGTTGTGTCAGTGCCGGACCGGCAGATTATTGCTGAGAGAGAACTCGACTCACCTATAGGCCAAGAGCGGCCGCGCCAACTTGCTTGTCGTGTTGTCTCTCAACTATGCCTCTGTCTTTTCACGTCTACTCCAGCTCAATGGTGCCGGGGGGCTTGGAGGTCAGGTCGTAAGTGACGCGCGACACGCCGTCGACCGAGTTGACAATGGTGCGGGCAATGTCCTGCAGCAGCTTCCAGGGGAACTCAAAGGCCTCGGCGCTCATGAAGTCGCTCGTGGTAACGGCACGGAGAATGATGATGTAGCCGTAGACACGGGTGTCACCCATGACACCGACAGCTAATTTATTTAGTAATTATAATCAAGACTTGTAGTTGTTTCATAGACATAAAACCTACCCTTGTTGGTGTCAACACCGGCGTAGGCCTGCGACATCTGGTCGTAGATGCCGGCCTCCTTGATCATGCTGATGTAGATGTTGTCGGCCTTGCGGGCAATCTCGACACGCTCGGGGGTGACCTCGCCGAGGATGCGAATACCGATACCGGGGCCGGGGAAGGGGTGGCGCATGATAAGGTCGTGGTGGATGCCGAGCTTGCGGCCAATCTCACGGACCTCATCCTTGAACAGAAGTCTCAGGGGCTCGAGGAGCTGGTTTGTTAGTTATTGAGGATGAAGGAGATAAATCAAATAGTCGAAAATGAAGAATACAAACTTACACGAAGGCCTTGCTATATGGAGCAGAAACATTAGTCATTTATATCAAACAGTTATCATCTGCAGGTTAGAGCTGGTGGACTTACGCCATCCATCATGCGCTGGGGCAGACCACCGACGTTGTGGTGAGTCTTGATGGTAGCCGAGGGGCCCTTGAAGCTCAGCGACTCAATACTAAGGGCACCGTTAGTCAAAGAGCTAGAGGGCGGGATGGGTCAAACAGGTGGGTGGACTTACACGTCGGGGTACAGGGTGCCCTGGAGGAACCACTCGACCTTGCCAGAGTTGGCAGTGTTTTCGGCCTCCTTCTCAATCTTTGCGTGTTAGTGGCTTCTGTCCAACAGTACTTCTGGCGAGTGTCGAGGTTGGCAAACTTACGCGGACAGCCTCCTCCTCGAACAGGTCGATGACTGTAGGTTGGGTCAGTGTGTGGCAGCGCAGTAGATAATGACAAGGACAAGGACATACAGGTCGAGCCGATAATCTTGCGCTTCTTCTCGGGGTCAATGACACCCTGCAGACGGCCCAGGAACAGGTCGACGGCATCGACGACGGTCAGGTTGATGCCCAGGTGCTTGCTAAGGGTCTCCTTGACCTGCTGGCACTCGTTCAGGCGCATCAGGCCGTTGTCGACCAGCACGGCGTGGAAGCGGTCGCCAATAGCCTCCTTCATCAGCTTGGCAGCAACAGTGCTGTCAACACCGCCAGAGACGGCACCGATGACCTGGGCACGGTCGCCGACCAGGGTGCGGATGCGGGTGATCTCCTGCTGGACAAAGTCGCCCATCTTCCACTCCGGCCTGGCGCCGCAGATATCTACACTGAAGTTGCGGAGGAGCTCGCTGCCGCGGGGAGTCTAAGCTAGTTAGCCGGGGTGTCGTTGTAGATATGACAGGGGTGGTTGGCAACGTACGTGCTCCAGCTCGGGGTGGAACTGGACACCAAAGATGTCCTTGGTCTTGTGGGCAATGCTGGCGAACTCGGAGTTCTTGGTGCTGCCGACGACAACAAAGCCCTCGGGCAGGGACACGAGCTTGTCGAAGTGGGACATGTAGACTGGGTTGTTAGAGATGTCGTGGCTGTATCAGGGAGTGAGGCTTAAGCTGGACATACCGTGCATGGACTCGCCAATGCCAGCGAATAGGCGGTCGACGTGGGCGTCGACCTTGTTAATGATCACATCAGCGTGGCCGTACTCTAATCATGGTGTTAGTGGTGGTTCGGGTGGTGGCCGATGGGGTAGTCGGTTCGCAAGTCTCAAGTTCGGGGTGGGGGGGGGGGGGGCGTACCGCGTGCCTCGCCACGAGCGACGTTCTTGTTGTTGATCTGCCAAGCAACTTCCTGTTGACTGTCAGCTTTGATTCTCTCACTGGGGAGATGTGTAGTATAACTGTTAGAGAAATAACAACGTACCTGGCAGCCGTAGCTGTAAAAGCCGCGTTAGCTGTCATGCATATCTGACGTGAGCTACGGGTGTATTTGGATCTTACCAGATGCCCCTAGAGAAACCGTTAGCAAAATATCCTACCACTTTGACGCATTCTTGGATAAATATGGATATATATAAAAAACTTACAGAATGGGGACGCCAAGGTCAAAGATGGCACGGTCGACGTCTGAATGGCACCGTTAGTACTTTTGCGACTGCAAGTAGAAGTCGAGACGATCAAAGGGGCGGTGGCGGGGATGCTTGTATCGTACGGGGAGCACCCTCGTCGTAGACAGAGGAAGGGCCGCCAGACAGAATGATGCCCTTGGGCTTGAAAGACAGATCGGCAATCTTGGTCGTGCACGGCAGCATCTCGGCGTAGATGTTGAGGCCACGCAGACGACGGAGGATCAGGTGGCTCGTCTGGCTGCCAAAGTCGAGCACCAGAATGGTCTGCACGGTCAGTATTGAACGGTGTGTATCATGGACGTGCTTCGCGGGCAGATTTGTGTCACAGCGTCCTGCAGCATCAACATCAATGTATTGGCGAGGACGGACGAGGACGCTGCGACAAAAGGGTCGATGGAGGGGGCGTTGAGGGAACATACGTCGAACTTGTTGTGGGGGGCCTCGGCCTTGGTGATGGTGGTCATTCTGGCGGTTATTGGGGGCGAAATGATCAAAAACTTGAACGTAACGGTCGAGGTTTGGTGGTGACGCAGACAGAAATCTCGCGATGCTGCTATGACAGAGGCCGTCGTCTTAGAAAAAAAATCCTTATCGGCTCCGATAAGGCGCGACTGACTCAAAGAGCCATAGACGGAAAGAGTCAAAGAAAACTGCCCCTCGTTGCGATAAGAGTGGGTACGTGACCAATCACGTGTCGCTAATACGGAACTGTCGCGACATCGGCATCGAGCGGGTCGATTTCGAGATATTGAATCTGTAGTGTGTGACATTGTTGAATAACTACTGTCATGCCAGCTGATGGTTTGGTTATAAATTGCGGTGGTAGTTAAATATAAACAATTACACATGGCAAATTTCGATAGAGGTTTTAATTTTTTCTTTTTTCTTTTTATCTTTTTTTTTACTTTTCAATTTGTTTTCTGTTTGATTTCACCTTAATTTTTAAAATTTGGATTTTGACACGTTTAATTCGCGATTGACATACTTGTATACATTACTACACAGGTCTGGGTCTTTTGCCTCATGCCACCATAATAATATAATCTCAACCTTGCAGACCGAAACACTTAAGACTGTTCAATTCACGATTAATCAGCAGGACTAGATCTGCACGATGCATTCGTGGAATCGGGAACGCTCTCGTCATTTTCAGTGAAGCACTCGCGTTTCACTTCAAACTCGCCTGCAGCTGCATGTCCGTCGCCTTCTGCACTCTCGACTCCCATGACCGAGGAAGGCCTTGCTGGCGGCCGCTTTGGCACGCGGTCTGGAAGGGGCACAACTGCCGGGAAGATGATCCCCCTCGGCTTCCACACCAACTGCTTTTCGCGTTCCTTGAATTGTAAAATCTGGTGTGCAGACTCGCGGAACCAGAGGTGCTTGGCGGCGTTGGCAGCAGACGGCCGCGCACGAGGGTCGGGGCTGAGACAAGACGCGATAAAGTCGAGGCCGGCCTGAGAGATAGGACCGTTGTGCTGCCCAGCACGTCTGAGGTTGAGGAGAAGAATGATGTTCTCGATATCCGAGACTGTGCAAGCCGGATCGATCTCGTCGACAGGGTCGTTGCCGGAGAACAGCTGGAGGGCCAGGACACCAACTGACCATATGTCGACTGCGACACCATGCGGCTGAGCGGGTGCTTGAGCTTCACTAAGTTGTTAGACGGGCTTCTAAGCCAAAAAAAGAATCAACAAAAAATGAGTAAAAAGTAAAGAAAACTGCTTGCCAATGCCATACTCACGGTGCTCGGTACATGCTGGTGCCAACATGGGAGTTCAGTCTGCCCAAACTCGTTACTCCCGCGCACCCGAGATCAGCGAGAACAATGCGGTGGTATGTGTGGAAGCTCGAATAGCACAGCACATTCTCTGGCTTGATATCGCGATGTGCAACGCCCTTGCAGTGCAGATAGTCGACTGCTCGCAGTACCTGGAAAAGTATCCATTTGATCTCGAGTTCGGGAATGGCCTGCTCGCGCTTGAGCAGCGAGAAGAGGTCGCCGCCCGCCGCAAGGTCTGCGAACGCGAACCTGGCTTATTAGACCTGTAACGAGACAAGGGTATTTGTAAGGGGATATAAGTCCAAACTCACATTGTGTTGCTGGTCCTAAATGCTCGGCGGAAGGCAATAATGTTGGGCTGCAAGTATCAGACAAGGCAATCTTGTTTTGGGTGTAGATGGCTGCAAAGGGAAAAGGAAAAACGTACATGATCGAGCTGACTCCAAATGGACACTTCTCGGTCGACAGTCGCAACGGCTGTTTCGTACCGCCTTGCAAGGGAGGGCAGGTTGTGGACCTTGCAAATGAGCTGCTTCTTGGTTTTGACGTCCTCGGCCAGGTAGACACCGGCAAAAGAGCCACTCCCGAGGATAGTGTCCTTGATCAGAAATTGGTCTGCAAACAGCGATGCCTCTTCTTTTTGGAGGGGAGTCAGACAAGACCTCGTCGCCCCAGTAGTGTAGTCGCAGAGGCGGAGGGAGCACGGCCCGACCGAGACAGTGTCGTTGTTTTCCAGCAACCAGGCCTGAGAAACAAGGGGCCCTTTGCCTACAAGACTGCCATTTACAAATGTGCCAGAGGCAGACTGGCAGTCGCGCACGTAGACCAGTGTCGGATACTGCTCTTCCTCATCAAAGACGACAGAGTAGATCTCGCAGTGGACGGGCGACACTGCCTTATTTTGGAAGCGCAGGTTGCTGTGATGGTCAGTATCAGCTACCGGTGCATGGCGTTGAGATCCAAGATGCTCGACATGCCCAAGCGCTCTTGAATGAAGTCCATAACAGGGTCCAATGCGAAGCCCAAAACATCATGTGGTACCATTTCTTGGGATCTCGGCCGATTGCGATGATCTGTCCAGCACAGAATGGGACTCTGACAACTATATTGAGGGTGCATCGTGGTCAGCGAACGTATCTAGGGCCATTGAAAGAGCCGTCCCATGCCTGTGGCTCGGTATACCTTGCTTGAAGTCACCAAATGTGAGGCTTTCGATTTCGAGCCATGCCAAAGGCGCGCGGGGCGCTTCTTCTGCGCTCAGAGGCAGGTTGGTAGTCTCTGGCATAGCCGGGTAGGCATCTGGGATAGAAGGAAGCTCAGCCATGGCGGATGGCCTTAAATCAAAGCTGTAGAGAAGATACCGCAAAGGCCGAACGATGGCTACACAGACAAGGGGACACTGGCGATGGGTGCGATGGCCCCAAAACTCTACATCTCGGGCATTACTGGTCTACATGCCCATTTTGGCAAGCACAACGCAGCTCCTTCCTGTAGCATCACTTTTGCAGACAGTCTTGACTCTCTCCAGGAAGGTGCGAATCGCTTTATGGCACAGGCTGGTATATATGGTAATCGAGACGGTCACGTGGATCTCAACCTTCATCATCGTCGTGATATTTTTGGTGATGCATTTGGTGATGCGTGTGAGACCTGAACCGTGATGCTTTGTGGGGTCATTTTGGCCGCTTATTCAGTCTTTTAAACCGGCTTGCACACCACCAGTGCTACTAATGACAGCTCCAATACGCCACTACGCATGCAATTGGCGTGTATGACAAGCTGTCTGACAGCACCACGCCAGTTTCAGCTCGAGGGTGATATACCGGAGATATATTTCGGGGTGCATACTCAGTACCTGCCGCGCTGCGACGTTGACGATGCACTTTGTCTACATATGCATCAGGGTCTTTAATTGATTTCGAGTATCCACGTCCCGTTGACTATCCACGACTGTAGGGCTGTTTCAGCCTCATCCGACGTTGCTCAGCTGCCGAGTGCTAGTTTTTGTAAATGAGTCTTCTACAGCTTTCTAGAACGAATGGGGCATGCACATCGCAGATACATAACAAATTCACAGCACAAAGGTCCACAAAGTTTTGGAAGCATACAGCTCGGGTTTTTTTTATTTGCTTGTCAGGTCAACTATTTTTTTCCTCCTCATGGGAGCTAAAAAAAACAATATCGGGTTGGTGCGAGAGGTAAGCTTCGATACGGCGTAGTACCTGAAACCCTTCACAGAGTCACGACCTCGTGAAAATTGTCGACCAGACAGGGCACAAGTGCCTCACTGGCTTGGATCAGCTCCGAAAATGAGGGAATCCCACCCCACCTCAAAAATATGCCGTGTCCCGTCCCGTCCATAGCCGTTCCCAGTATAAGACAGCAGTGTCGATCTCCTTTGCCGAAGAATGTTCATCTTGGTGTGGTGTTCGATTGCCGGTGGCAGCGGCACACGAAAGAATATTCGTGCCGGACGTTGGCGTAACAAGACAAGTCGTTGGTTGTTGTTTGCCGTCGGTTGAGGGCAAGCGACAGGGGTTAAGGCTGCGCGCTCTCACGCCGATGCGAGTGGGGTGCGGGGCTGACTAGAAGTCGTGTAGATGGGAAGTCATTTACTTGCTGTTTAGTTGTTAGCTGGGAAGCTCTTTGAGGAAATGCGAAAGCTATGCCGAGCTTGCCAGGAGCTTCAGATGATGGCAAGCGACGACGACAGGGTATTGACTTACGATCTAGCCCGCATCTTTCTCCGCTTACGCTTGAGACGTCTAACGCGCTTCTTCCTCCACTTGGCTCTCATCTTGAACTATCTGTGAATAATGTTAGCTTCTAAGCTTCCTATAGTGACTGAAGTGGCGGATTGCGCGGCGACAAAGAAATGCGCGAAGCTGCTGGATCTTGCGGAAGAAGCAGCAGTTGACTCGTATTTGATTGAGGCCGCGCAAACGTGCCGGCAGGGAATGCTACTCACGGGTTCTTGGATGAGAAATTGGTTTGGTGATGGTTGTGGTAGAAAGAAAGAGGAATGAAAGGAAGGAGGGGAAGAGCGAAGAAGATCTATATGAAAAGTTTCTAGCCCCATGGCATGGGACCGCGGTACCCCCCCCAGAAACCAAGGTGTGTGCCCTAACGCGCACCGAAGGTTAATCCGGCCACCTCTCCGCATCTGCTGACCATGGAGATGAATAACACCATAGTGTGAAGATACTGTGTTTAAGATCATTTGCACCGTCTAATGGGGCACGTGCTGTGCCACGTTTAAATAAGGGTCCAACAGTTGACAAAACGGTCTACATACACCGCCTTAATTTGTCGGAATTCTGCCGGATTTCTAAAGTTTGAGTGGGGAGCACAGGACAAAATTTTCGTGCTACTAAAATCCTTTTTACCGCCAACAATTCCACCGTACTATAGGCTAGCGGAGAAGGCTCTTTTGCTGTGTGTTGACATTGAAGTTGAAGAAGGTTGACAGAACAAGCAACAACCGACAACTTTTGCGACAATTCTTGCGGCAGCCTTTGCGACCTTTGCGACTACCGCCACCCGACCTATCCACGGCATCACCCCGAAACCCCAAATCAAAATGGCAGGCGACGCAGGAACAAAGAGAAAGAGAGATGCTGGCGACAAGGACAAGAAGAAGTCCAAGGACGGCGCCTCGGTGATCCAGGTGACTGGCATCACGAAGCCTCAGTTCTCAGCACCCGTTATTGGTATGTGGAATCTTGGTGATGTCCCTGCTTAGACGCCAATAGGCCGAACAGGCTTGATCTTGACTATGCCTTTGCCTATGCCTCGGATAATAACAGTCTAGCTACCACACCCGGCATTGTTGTCCCCGACTCGGTCCAGTTCGACAGCTTCACCAAACCTAGCAAATCCGCAAAACGCCAAAGAATCGCCGACGCCGAACTGTTACTACATGCCTCGAACCACCGGTCACTCGATTTCACCGGAAAGGAGGAGAAGGCGCTCAAGAGCAGCGTCTCCATGCAGCACTATGTCGGCATCTTCGACCCCAAGACCGGCAAGCTGGAGGTTGTGTCGGCAAAGAAGATGGAGATCCGCGGAACGGTGCGGGCGCGCGATGCTTCGGAGGATCAGATGTCCGGCGTGCCAGTCAGCAAGGTAAGCTTTAATATGATAGTGCTGTGCCGAGACCGGCCAACAAAAACAACCCGAACAAGAACATAACTAACTCTGCAGACCAACATCGATCTCAGAAACACACTCGGCCAGACATTCGGTACCAAGAAGGCCAGAAAGGCAATCGCTTCAATCACGGAGAATGCCATCGGAACACGCAAGCGCAAAGAGGACGGTTCTTGGGAGTCTATGGAGATGGGCGCGGGTGACCGTGTGCTCATGGAGACAATGGTGGAGGCCACATCGAGCATGGCCACACGGGAAGAGCTGCAGGCCGCTGTCGACAAGGCCAAGCCCGTGCCAAGAGGCAACTTCGACGCCGAGGAGATCCAGGACGTGTACGTACCGTCGCAGATTGTCGGCGCCGACGTGCTGGCATCTATCCCTGTGCGCGACTGGCAGCAGGCTGCCCTTGCCAGCGAGCCGATCGATGTCTACTCTCGATTTGTTGCACAGCGTGTTAGCCACGTGGCTATGCGCGACGACCCGGAGCACCTGCGCCTGCTACGCTACATGTACTGGCTAATCCTGTACTGGCAGGCGGCACGGCCAGGCAAAGAGCGCGGCACAAAGAGACAGCTGCCGCGCGAGAAGCTCAAGGAGCGGATGGATGGCGCACCCGAGCCGATTATTGAGAGCATCCGGCGCACCTTTACCGACAGCGGCACAATCCGGAAATTTCACTCGGACTTGCTGGCAACACACTGCTGCGCGTTTGCGTGCATCCTGGACAACTACGAGACAGACATGCTGGACCTGCGCGAGGACATGAAGTTTGAGCAGAAGCAGATGTCGCAGTACTTTATGGAAATTGGCGCACGCATCAAGGTCGTCAAGGGCGAGGACAAGACGAAGCACGTTGCCAAGCTTGCGCTGCCACTGGTGTTCCCCAACGCCATGCGGCAACGGCAGCGCAAGTAGGTGCCAATCAAGTGATGGAGACGCCAGCGCTATCGCACCTAGCACAAGACTGGAGATTTGATTTTAGACTGTTTAGAGCATACCGGGAGCACTGTATTTCAAGGAGTTTGGGCGCCTAAAACCTTCAAGCAGCCGTTGCTGTATGGAGTTGGTTAGCATATTAGCAAATGATAATACGGCACATTGTGTCAAAAGAAGTCGGCGTATATGAATCTGTAAGCAGCTGCTATGTGCATCATGCCGTATCTAGAAATTGTATGAAATTATAAGAGATTGTTTGCAAGTTTGCAGATGTTTGATGGAGAGAGCGCAATTTGACCGATTACATAATCATTGCATTTGACGGTCACATGGCAAAAGTGGACCGGATACCGTCTGATTGGTTGGTGGCAACGTCTAAGCCAAACCTCAATTTTGATGTCAAAATGACGACGACAACAGATGCATGCAGAAATGATCAGAATCTTACAAAATTGCATCTATATGCTCCCTGTTTTACTAGAAACTAGTCTGTATTGAAAGATCATATTTGGACCTACTGGTGGCGGACAAACGCGGCTCTAACATTCGTCCAACACCGCCAAAAAGTGCAGCCAAAAAGTCCACAAAGACGAACAAGGCACCACCCGAGCATCGCAACGGCTTCGCCAACGCTCTTTCCATATTGCCCCTGTATGCTCTCAAATTCTCTCTCGGTTACTGGAAACCGCTTCAAAACGTGTTTGCACATCTCGCCCGTCATTTTCAGCCATGTTTCGGCATGTTTCTGATCCTCCTTGACCTGTCCCTCGGGCAGCCAAATCTCGTTCTTCTTTGTCCTCACAACTCGCCATCCTGCCCAACACCACGTAGGACCCAAGCTGGTCTTTCTGCGGACGGCCTGGCCCTCGCTCCCTTTCCCCATTGACACCCCCCCAGCCCAGAGCGCCCAGCAAAAATCCATGAGCCGCATCGGCAAAGCCCCACATAGGTTACCGAGCAATGAGCATTCAAGTCTATTTTCTGCCCGCCTTTCGGCAGTAGCCTTGTAATGCTGGTCGCGACGATGACGTTGTTCATTCTTTCTTCTTTACACTTTTTATCATCTCCTCTTCACTCAACATTGCACCCTGCCCTCTTGCGCCCACTCCCTACGGCGACAATACGTGCTCATTTTCCGTGAATTGCGTCGAGAAGCCTCGATTCTATTCAATTGATGCACTTTGCATTGTCTTGCGCGCCATGGGTCGAGGTGGTGATGATGATTGCTGACGGTCGATGGTCGATTGTGCATTCATTCTCACGACGCGCGACAATCGTGCGGGAGGCCAAGTCGCTCCATACAATAGGCAGAAGAGCCACCCACTGCGCTCAATATGGCCCGCAAAAGTATAGTGGATACAGTGAGTCGACTGGCTTTGATTGGCCAGTGGCCTATTCTGAAAAACAAGCAAGGGGCACAATAGGCCAAAGCTATTCTTGATTGGTCTGCCGCGACAGCTGTGACCCACCTATTTTCCTCGCGACTTCCTCGCTCGTCTCTGTTCTTGCTCGCTCCTTCCCTCTCTGCCTCTGTCTCTTTCCTTGTTCGCCATGAAAGAACTTCTTTCTCTGTGTTGCGCGACATCGAGCTTTTGAAGGAAGGAGCGTCCGACACAGCCGACACGGGCTTTCTATGTCTGTCTGTATTCTGCACCATTCTCTTTTCACCACCAACCCCGATTTCGCTTCTTTTTGACCCTATTCCCCTGTCTCCTCTTCCAAACGGCCATTCACCATTCACGCTGCATTCACAGTTAAACGCACGCCGCCTCTCACTCACTCCATCGCAACGTTGCTCGACCACCCATTATCATCAGCTATCGACCTCGACAGTCAGCTCGATCTTGGCCTTGGCCTTGCTTCACACCGTCACGACATCTCGACATCGTCTTATCCATCAAGACCGCGACTTCGTCTGTTCATCTCGTCCCCATCATCCATCAATCGTCAACTATCACCCCATCAAATCCCACGACAGCCCCCATCAATCACAACCACATTCCATCACAAATGGCCATGCACCACTGTGAATAACCTCACCCAATCCTCCAAAATAATCCAACAGGCGCTGCCTCTCTTGGACTGACTTCACAAAATGCCATCAAAGAGAAAGCGTGACATTCTTGATTTTGATCCGCTGCAGTCGGACCCCGAAGACGAGAACTTTGATCCAGGCGCCGACACCACCGAACGCAGAAGCCGCACCAAGAAGAAGCAAAAGGGCCAGAAGACCCAGCGCTCTGGCACCCGTCGTGAAAAGAACCGCTACCAAGGTTCAGACATCGAAGACGACGACGACGATATTTCAGACAGCAGTGCCGGTGAGCCCTTCCACAGCGGCTCCGAGTCCGACGACGACGACGACGCCCCTGTCTCAACTGCCACTGGCCGTCGCGCAAGAAAAGCAGCCGTCAACCACCAGAGCTACAGAGAGAGCAGTGAGGACAACGAGGAGGAGGCCGTTGAAACACAAGACAGCGCCGACGGCTCCGACTCTGACGTGGTTATTTCCAAGAAGAAGAAGAAGACCACTCCCAAGAAGAACTCGACAGCTGCTCCTGCACCCGCTACATTGACGCGCCCATCGCGCATAGTCGTCCTCAAGGCCAGCCCCAAAAAACTACGTGAAAGATTTGCAGCCACACCGTCGGCCACGATGACTAGACGGACGCGAGCAACAACAGAGGAGGCCAGCGATTTTGTCGAGTTGACCAACTCTGGCCGGCATGCCCAGTCAGCTCGGGCATCTCGGAGTAAAAGCCCAGAGTCCTACGCCGCCTCAAGACACACCCGTCGTGCCTCCAAGGGCCTCAAGAAGCCACCGGCACCGCCTATTGAGGAAGCTACACAGGAAGACAGTGTAGCATATGGCCTCAACGACGATGACGATGACGACAACGACGCTGACCCGCTTGGCGTGGACGGAGCTGAAGAGAGCTCGCTGCGGCAAAGCAACGAGCCATTTGGACGCACGCGCCGCGACGTAGTCCCCAGCGACGCAGACGCTGCTGGCGATGATGATTTCGCCACGGTCGATATCCAAGGCGGCATAGGCGACGAACACAACATTGATGCCAACGGCGAAGCTGACGGCGATATTCAAACCATCCAGTCCGATGTTGCTATGGGCGACAATGCTGACGACGAGGATGATGACGAAGATGACGTGAAACCCATCGGCCGCAGAACCAGGCCGTCACGCGCCTCCCTTGGAACTACCAATATGGAGAATGACGATTTTGCAACACTGGCAGCCGGCGACGGAGAGGGCGAGGTGTCAGGCAGACGTTTGACCCGCAATTCGCGGCTTCGTAAGACTAAGTCGCTCAAGGAGCCCAGCAGCGACTTTGAACCGGTCGACGACGAGTCTGGCGAAGAGAAAATTTCCGATAGCGACGTGTCACAGAAGAATACCCAGGCGGCCACCACTGGCGATGACGACTCTAGCTCCAACTCACGCGGACGCAGACGCTCCACCCGCATCAAGACAGGATCAAAACGCGGGCGGAACGAGTCAGACGAGGAGGAGGAAGTCGACCGTGACGAAGTTGCCATGGAGGCGGAAGAGCTTCGTGCCAGCTCTCGCTCTCGTCCCCGCCGCAGACGCCGGTCTCCATCTATCGTGTACGAGCAAACGTCGCGCCGGCGGACTACCAAGGTCGTCGACTACCGCATCAAGCCCTTGGACCAGTTTCTCATCGAACAGGAAGAAGAAGAGGCACCCGTGCAGACCCCTGCTCGCCGTAAGAACAACCGCGGTGGTGCAAACTCGACAGTATGGGATCGCGGTCTGCTTTCCACCTTTGGCCCATTCGGCGGCGGCGGTGGTGCTGGCGCTCTCATTGGCGGTCCGTGGGGCACAGGGGCGGCTGGCGGCGTGGATTCTGATAGCAGCGACGACGAGATGAACACCCGCACTAACAATGCGGGCCTTGGCGTTGGCGGCGCTGTTGGCATGACACCAAATACTGGCACCGCGGCGGGTGGGTTTGCGGCACCTCTCAACCTAGAGGCCATTACTGGTGTCAATGCAGGAAACAACAATGTTGGCAAGGTCAAGAGCAGCAAGGCTCTGGCCGATGCCGACCCCCTGGGCGTGGACATGAATGTCGACTTCAGCAAGGTTGGTGGTCTACAAGGCTACATCAACCAGCTCAAGGAGATGGTCACGCTGCCGCTGTTGTACCCCGAACTCTTCTTGCGCTTCAAGGTGACGCCGCCCCGCGGTGTCTTGTTCCATGGTCCCCCTGGTACCGGTAAGACATTGCTTGCGCGTGCGCTGGCAAACTCTGTTGGTGTCGGTGGCCGAAAGATCACATTTTACATGCGCAAAGGTGCAGATGCGCTGAGCAAGTGGGTTGGTGAAGCTGAGAAGCAGCTGCGGCTGCTGTTTGAGGAGGCACGTCGGACACAGCCGAGTATCATCTTCTTCGACGAGATTGATGGTCTCGCACCAGTGCGGTCCAGCAAACAGGAGCAAATCCACGCGTCGATTGTGTCTACACTGCTGGCCCTGATGGACGGCATGGACGGCCGTGGCCAGGTCATCGTTATTGGCGCAACCAACCGTCCCGACAACATTGACCCGGCTTTGCGTCGCCCTGGCCGTTTCGACCGCGAGTTTTACTTTCCCCTGCCCGACAAGGAGGGCCGCCGGTCTATCATTGACATCAATACCAAAGACTGGGGCCTTGCTGACAACTTCAAGACGATGCTTGCCGAGAACACCAAAGGATATGGAGGTGCTGATCTGCGCGCGCTGTGCACAGAGGCTGCTCTCAACGCCATCCAGCGGACGTACCCCCAGATCTACTCCGCACCAGACAAGCTGGTTGTCAACCCCGAGAAGATTGACATCCATGCCACGGATTTTATGTTGTCAATGAACAAGATGATTCCGTCGTCGGAGCGGTCTGCTGCACCTGCTTGGGCACCACTCCCCAAGGCAGTGGCTCCCCTGCTCTCTGACCAGCTGAAACGGATCCAGTCTCTGCTCGACGACATTATGCCACGGCGCAAGAAGACGACCGCGCTGGAGGAGGCCATGTTTGAGCCATTTCAAGATGCCGACCACGGCTTTGGCAGAGAGAACATGGTTCAGGAGTTTGAGCGGTCACGCACGTTCCGACCGCGGCTGCTGCTGTCGGGTGTTGGAGGCATGGGTCAGAGCTACCTCGCTGCTGCCATCCTGCACCACTTTGAGGGTGTACATGTGCAGAGCTTTGATATTCCTGTTCTTCTGGGTGATGGACGGCCGATTGAGCAGGTCATTGTTGGCCTGTTTGTTGAGGTCAAGCGGCATAAGCCGGCTGTTCTCTACCTCCCCAACGTCGAGGTGTGGTATGAGAGCCTCACGCCGTCGGCCTACATTACATTCACTACCATGCTGCGGACGATCTCACCAAACGACCCGGTGCTAGTTCTGGCGACGGCAGAGTGCGAGCGCGACGAGGTGCCCACAGCTGTGCTGACGGACATCTTCGGCTACTCGTCTAAGAACCGCTTTGCACTACAGAAGCCATCAAAGGAAAATCGCCGGGAATATTTTTTGAACTTCCTCAAGCACGCGATCAAGAACCCTAATGAGTTCCCTGATCCAGCGAGTCGCAAGAAGCGTATTCTCGAAGAGCTTCCCATTGCCCCTCCACCGCCGCCCAAGGTGATGACCAAGGAGGAGATTGCGGAAGAGAAGCGCAAGGATCTGCTGCAGCTCAATTTCCTCAAGGTGCAGCTGCAGCCCATCATGGACCAGCTGAAAAAGTACAAGAAATTCCGGCAGCCCGTCATTCTCGAGTCGCAGATTGCGTACTTGTGGCAAGAGGCTGATCCCAACTACGTGCAGCCCGACATTATCGCCGAAGAGGCTCGTCCGTTTGTGATTGCGCATGACAAGGATGGTACCGCTGGTCTCTTGGAGAAGGCGACAAACAAGTTCTACTACAACCTGGACCTGACGACGATTGAGGAGCGCCTGTCCAACGGCTACTATGCCCGCCCCAAAGACTTCCAGTTTGATGTTGTATCGATGGCCAAGGATGCAAAGAACCTGGGTGATAAGGAGCGGCTACTCAAGGCCAACGAGCTGGCGACCAACGTACAGGTGGATGTTGCCGAGACGGAGGCGCGCCTGGCGCAAGTCAACTGGGAGGAGCTGTATCAAAGACAGAAGAAACGCGTCAGGGAGGCCCAGGAGAAGGCGGACAAGAAAAAGGTCGGCCTCGCTATTTTTGGTGTGGCAACGGGTGGCTTGGGTGGCGACGCACTGCCTGCGATTGGCTCCGACCTCGTCCAAGAGATCACTGACGACAGCAACGATGACAAGGACGGTGGCGCGCCAGCTGGCCAACAACAAATGCAGACGCAGGCCAGGTTCCAGCTGATGGATAGACCAGCTGATGCGACCCCTCTCTCGTCCAACGGCCATGCTTCGTATCTTACCAACGGCAATGGCAACAGCAACAGCAACAGCAACGACAACGGTAACTCTATCCCGTCGTCAGCACTGGCCAACGGCGAGGATATCGAGATGACTGGCTCCGGATTCCCTACCCCCCCGCCGCCGCCGCCACCGCTACAGTGGCCTCGGCCGCCTGGGCTGGACACAGCCGGCAACACGCAAATGTCGCAGGTGTCTGCTATGACCAACCTGCCTGCCGGCATGTCGCCGTCGGGCATTCTGAACGAAGCATCGACAACCAAGACGTCAGACCCGTCCGAGAACCGGTCGTCTGCACCCTGGAGCACACAAGCCACCAATGGCGTACATGGCACCGGGGCCGGCAATGGTGGCAGCATGAGTCAAGGCTTCACAGTCACTGGCGCTGCCGGCGGAAGTAGTGGCATTGGTGGCGCTGGTAGCGGTGCTGCCGATCCCGATGGATCTCAGATCCCCGACACGCAGTCCATCTTTGGTTCGCTGCCGCAGTCCAGCTCCAGCCATGAGTGGGTCCATTCGCAAATGCACGCTCTGGGCAAGGCCGATTTCGACTCCAGCAAGTCCGGGTCTAGCGGTGCCGACGATAGTGGTGTCAATGGTGGTGCCTTGGGTCTCTCGTCGTCGCCCGTCCAGCCCACCGCGGGGCAGTCACTTCAGCAGTCGCCTGTCCAGCCCCTCGGCCCGCCGCCGGTTCCTGCGCAGCACCACCAAAAAGACCAAAGCGAGAGCCATCTCTCGTCTCAGGGATTCCCCATCAGCGTTCCTGAGTCCAGCCTTGAGCCTTTGCTGGACACCATACTGGACCGCACGTCGGGCTGCACTGTCGACCAGCTGGAGCAGATCAGCCGCGAGATTATGGACTACATCTGGACATCGCGGCACGAGCGCAACCGGTCGCGTGTGATCAACAATCTGAGCAAGGTGTTCAACAGCACCATCTCGGATATGGAAAAGGTGCAGGGGCTGGGCCCGTCGTCGAGTCAGGAGCAGTAGGAGGCATCCCCAGACGCCGCGCTATTTCTCGATAGGACTGAAACGGTTCCTGATGCTGACTAATTCATTTATCATTGGCTTTTTTTGCAGCGATCTTTTGCATTGCAATTTTGTCTCTGTCTAGTATTCCTCGGGCTCTTTCCGGATTTCAATCTTTTGTTGCCTCTTTTGTTCTCTTTTCGTATTCTTATTTCTGTCTTATTCTGATATTATTGCTCCCGGCAGGTTGCCGGACGGGGAAAGGATGGCCGGATGGGTTGTCACTTGCTTTCAACGTCTTTGATTTTATCGTTGTCTTTTGTCTCTCAGTTTTTTGTTCTATCCTTTTCATACAGACCCGTCCCATTTCCTCTATCATCTTACTGTTGGTCTTTTTTTTCTGTGTCGATTCCAGGCGTGTACACTACAGATTCCATAGCACCAGTGCCTTCATTTATTGTACTTTATATAAACTCTACTCTTGTGAACCATGCGTGTGGTACCGTAAGCAACTTCCCAGGTCCGGAAGTAAATGAGATCAGACTAATAGAACCGTTGTTTAAAGTAAAAAGATCTAGATAAAAGAAAATATATAAAAAAGAATCAAACAAACTATGCCAGCTATCCTGCTCTATTTTTAGATCCAAACGCCTCCAATGTGTGCTGTGTGTATACAACAGTAAGCAAACAAATCAAACCCAGACCGCCGTAAACAAACAAACTATAAAGAAAATCAAGCTAATATCAAAGTAATAACAGACAAATAAATAAAAAATAAAAAATAAATAGCTTTTCTCGATGGCTTGGTCACAATGCTGAGTCATCTTCACCACAGACCTATGCGTTGACTTCGGCAAACCATGTCCGCAGGAGACCGGACAGTGCAGACGGCAGATCGTCCAGGTGGTGCACAATAAGGTAGTACGGGAAGGGGAACGTGTCGAGGTAGCGCTCAATGACAATGCGGCTCGCGCCCGTCACCGGGTCCTTGATAAACTTGGCCTCCTTGAGGTCCAAGACACTGTCCGAGACGGCAGCCTTTGTACCACTGTTGCCGTTCTTGCCCTTTTTGGCATTGGCAGCATTGGCAGCAGTGTTGCTGGTGCTGCCGTCCAGGACGACAAAGACGACCATGATCCGTGCCTCGGCAGCCTCGCGCAGCAGAACGCGGATCCTCTCGTGCGCCGCCGACGGGGTCAGGCCGTCAGACAGAATAATGGCCAGCTGCCAGAGATCGGCGCTGCTGCTCGATGCCGCATTCATCTCGCGGGCATGCTTAAAGCGGTCAATGGTGTTGCGCAGCAGCAGAGCGACGTCGGTGCGGTCCTGCTGGAAGGTGAACCGCCGCAGAGTCTGGGCTGCACCGCCACCAGCAGCAGAAGTGCCGGCGCCAAAGGACTGGTCGGCATCCAGGGCATGCGCCGTGAACACGCGCGCACCGAAACCCAGAACGCCGACCTGGCCGGCCTCGAGCATCGACAGCGCGCGGCCAACCATGACGAGTGAGCTCAGAGCAAGGTGGCCCGGCGAGGCAGAGTCGGCGGCAAGCGACGATGATATGTTGGTGCCCTTAAGACCCTCGCCCATACTCTTACTGTCATCGACACAGAGCAGGATCTGGTACGCGCGCTTGGTGGGCACGGCACGCCGCATCCAAATCTTGTCGCGCTTGTAGCCAGATGCAATGTACGGGATGATCTTGCGGATGCTGAGGCGCTTGCCAGTGCGGAAGCCGCCCGACAGACGCGTGGCCTGCGACGGCGTCAGGATCAACCGCAGCTGTGCCGCCAGAGCCAGCGACAGGGGGTGCGTTGCCGTCTGGAACGCCGACCACTGGTGCATCGCGTCGTCCATGGAGATGAGCGACTCGTCATTGTCGTCAAAGTCGTCGTCGAGATGCGTCGAGTGGAGTTGCGAGGCCACGATCTCATCGTCGTCCTCCTCGTCATCCTCTTTCTTGTCGATCTTGTCTTGGTCCATCTCGTCGTCCTCCTCATCTTCGCGGTCGTAGGCGCCCTTTTGCATCGAGGCGCCAGCACGGCCATCGTCCTTGTCCGTCTTTTTAGCACCGTCGTCTTCGTCGCCGTCCTTCATCTCGTCGTCCTCGACCACATCCTCCTCCTCCTTCTCAGCCGCATCCGTCTCGTCGTTGCCAGGTGGCTTGCTTGCCTCGTCCTGCTCCTTGTCGGCCTCCTCGCCCTTGGCCTTCTGCTGCTCGTCCTCCTCAATCGCCATTGAGTCGTCAAACGGCTTGGTTTCTTCGTCCTCTGCGGCACCCATGGCTTGTGTCGTTGGCGCGGCCTCGTCGTCGTGCAGGTGCTGGAACTCTTGCTGTTGAGCTTGGTTTTCACTGTCCTCGTTGTTGGTCTCCTGCTCGACGGGCTCCTCCGCCTGCTTGATCTCCTGGCGTGTCTTGTGCCAGCGCTCAAGCACGTCGCCCAGCTTCTTAAATGGCTGGCGTTCCTCCTGGTCCTCGTTGGCATCCGACGGGTTCTCCTGCGCCTGGTCGTCGTCATTGTTTTCTTGCTCGCGCTTTGAAACTTGACCGTCGCCGCCGGCTGTCGTGTCCTGGTCCTCAGATTCTTGCTGGCCCTTTTCACCCTGGTCTCTCTTTGCGTCGTTGTTCTTGCTCTGCGCTGAGTCATCTTGCTCCTGCTCCTCGGCGCCGACAGTGTTGTCTTGCTCCTGGCCAAGGCCGCTCTGCACATCGTTAGGTGCGGGCTTGTCATTGGTCTTGGCGTCCTTGACCGGCTCGGGCGCTTCCTCCTCTTCCTTCTCTTCGTCCACTTCCATCTCGTCATCCTGGGCCTCCTCCTTGGCTCCCTCGCCATCCACTTCCTCTATGTCCTCCTCTTCTTCTTCGTTCTCGGCGCCATCCTCGCCATCCTTCATCGCCTCCAGATTGTCCACCGTCTCCTCATCTTCCAGGTTGGTCTCCTCCTCTTCCTTCCGGGCATCATCGTCTTCTTTGCCGCGGCTCTCCTCCATCTCGTCCTCAGCACCCTCTTCCTCATCATTCTCCATATCCTCAAGGTTGTCAAAGTCGTCATCGCCGTCTTTGCCCTCCTCGTCATCGATCTGCATGTCGTCGGGTAGATCCAGCACATCATTATGGTCGACATTTTGGTCTTGGCGGTTGAGTTCCTGATGGGGTCCAGCCTCCTCATCGTCCTCGCCAATCTCGTCATTATCGTCTCCATCCTCTCCCTTCTCCTTGTCTCCATCTTCATCACCTCCGTCCTTTTCCTCCTCTTCCTCAGGCTTTCCTTCGTCACCGGCAGCCGCCTGCTCCTCTGCAGGTTTCTTGGCGTTTTCGTCGCCGGCGGCAGCCTGGTCCTCCTCCTCATTCTTCTGGCCCACGGCTTCGTTGCCCTGCTGCTCCTTCTCAGAGTCTTTGGCATCATCCTCGCCATCCCACATCTTTTCGTCGACGGCAGTGGGGTCGAGGTCATCAACATCGCCAGCCTCTTCATCCATGTCATCTTCTTCCTCTTCAGCATCCTTGTTGTCGTCCTTCTTGTCATCTTCCTCGTCATCGTCACCAGCAACGCTGCCGAGCTCGCCCTCCATCTCATCATTGCCCATGTCGACGGCATCATTTTCCTCTTCGATTCCATCACCATCATCCTTGTCCTTCTCCTGGTTGGCAGTCTGTGCTAGCTCCGACAGATCCTCATCAGGCTGAATGTCCTTGCTAATGTCCTCAGCACCATCGCCATCACCCAGGCCAGTACCGTCTTCCAGCTTGCCACTGGTGTCGTTGGATTTCTCGTCTGACTTTTCGGCCGGCGTACAGAAGCCCTGAGAGGCAATATCCACAAAAGAATGGCCTAGGCGGTGTCCCAGCTGGCAGGTAGAACGGTGGACAGCAGTAAGCTGGAGCAGGCTGTGGCGGTACGTGGTCGCATACTGCTGCAGCATAGGCAGCAAGACGCGGAGCAGAGCACCAGGAGCAGATGTCTTGACGGTGTCCAGGTCCAGGCTGTGCACCGACCGCAAAAGATCGACACACTGCTCGATACTGTTGGTGACAGTGTCAATATGCAGTGACTTGACGGCGGCTGACAGCTTGGTGCTGTGGTCAACGAGCCAAGCATTATCCTCTATGGATGTAGGCAGCTCGGCGATGGACTGGTTGAACTTTTGCACAGCATTGAGAACCTTCTTGGAGAGGTTGAGCACCTCCTCCGTAAACACGGTGTAAGAGCTCTCGGCTGTCAATGCAGAGGCGTGGGACTCGAGAGCCTTTGCTTCGCTGCTAGCAGTAGTCCACAACTTGACCTGGCGAAGGATGTATGCAAGCTCGGGCTGCTGGGAAATGTGCTGGTCAACCTCGGCATTGAGCTCCATAAGCTCCTGCTCGGTCTCGCTGCGAGCAACGGTCGTCTTGGGTGTCAGGAAACCAGTAGGAAGGTTTGCGTCGGCCTCGAGAGTAGCAGAACGCTTCTCGAGCTTAACAGCCCATGCTTCAAGCTGGGCCTGTACAACACGGTAGTTGTTGGAAGAAAGGCGGCCGTGGGTGGCGACGAGGTGCACAGCAACGCGTAGGACAGCCACCAGCCATCTCACAGTGCGTGCATGGTCTAAAGGCGTACCTTCAAGTAGCACCGTAGAGCTAGCATCAAGAGAGGCTTCTTTGAAGACGTTCTCGGCAACAAAATTGGCACTGAGGCCGTCGACGTAAGAAATCTGCCGGTCAAGAGACGACAGGCTCTGCGCAGACTTGACGAGAAGCTCGCGCTGCTGTAGAGCCACGTAGAGGATACCCTCCATGTAGCCAACGCAGCGACGAGCAACCGTGTGCTGGAGGTCACTGTGGTGGTCGTAGAGTGCCTTGCGGGCCTGGGGTGCCAAATCAATAAATTTGTGGAAGGCGTACTCAAGGCCCGTAAGGCCAAACTCCTCGGGCAGGCGCATGGCACTGTAGCTCGAGAAGATCATCTCCAAAGACGCCTGCAGAGCCACCCGGCTGAGACCCAAGTTGCTGCTAAAACCCATCTGGCGCACATTCTTGACAGTCTCGTCGAATAGACGGGTCTTGCGCACCTTGAGATGCTTCACAATGTCCTTGTTCTCGTCGTTGAGGACACCGGGCGTTTCCTTGCGCAGGGCAGAGGCCGTCGACATCAGGTCATTCAGGAAGGTGGCAATGATTTCAGGGACGTCGATTGCAGACTCGGGAAGCTTGCTGGCCTTGGCCATGATGCCGACAAGGCGGTCGATAGTCATCAGACGGCGTGTGTGCGGGTCGCTGCCCCACCCGGGGACAAGCTGCTCGCAAAGCTTGGCAGCCGCCTGGGGCTGCTGGAACTCAATGGCCTTGGACGTGAGAACCAGAGACATGACACCGCTACCTTGCACCACACCCTCAGACTCGTCATCAGGCAGACCCTGCAGGATCACAGGGCCCATGGGTTGGCCCAAGACGGCACGGAACTTGCGCACAATACGGAAAAGCTTCTGGTGGGATCTGCGTGCACTTTCGCGGAGAGCCTCAATGTTGGTGTCGCGCCAACTGGCCAGGAGAAGAATATCGTTCATCTTCTTCTGCAGACCCTCGCGGCCCTTCTTGATAGCAGTAGTCGCTTTGCTCTCGTAGCGGGCATAGTATTCGACAAGACTTGAGACGGCGTTGCGGATCACGCTCATGGCTGGGTAGTCAAGGACAAGCAGGTCGAGATGAGCCTGAATCTGCCGCAGCAGCTCGAGGCGTGCGGCATACTGTCCAGCAATCGAGCTTGAGAGGTACGAAGACAGCTCCTTGAGCAGCTGCTCTGCATGGTAGGCAAGAACCTGGCCATTAGGGTCGTCGACGGCCTGGCCGGACTCCATCAGGATAGACATGGGACCAGCGATAGTGGCCTCGTAGGCAATGAACCACCAAGCACCGGCATCTTGTCTGCACTTGTCCACCTCAGTGTCAAACAGACGGCTCCACGTTGACAGCTCGAGCTTGCGCCAGCTGACGAGTGTGGCTGTGGTACGGTCGTAGAGACCTGGCGCCAGGTATTGGCGTGGAGCATGGCCGCGGAACTGCCACTCGTACAAGAACTCGTGCAGCTTCTCGACACGGGGGATCACCTTAGCCAGGGGCTCAGTGAATCCAATTTCAAGAACCTTGTCAGTAGCAACCAGGACATCCTCAATAGGCTGCAGGTGGCCGATCTCATCGACGCGCTGAAGACTGCGGAACTTGATCTGGATGTCATGGATGAGGGAGACGAGCTTGCGGGCCTCTGGCAGATTTGTGTCTGCGTAGAAGTTGTACTGGCTTGGGTTCTTAGAGCTGGTCGACGGCACGGCCACAGTGGCGTTCTGCAAGTCACGCAGCTTGTCGTCCAGCATAAGCACGGTCGCGGGCAGAATAAGACCGTCCATGGAAGGAGGCACGGCCGAGGGCTTGTCGGCGTCAACGTTCTCCTTGACCATCTTGCGAGCATTGCTCTTGCAGAATTCTATGATCATATCCGTGGCCGGGCGCGAGGGTTGCAGGATATCGCGGTGGACCTTGGCAACGTCGGCAGACTTGTCCCATGTGGACCTGGAGATAGTCGCGCCGGTCTTTGCCGCAGAACGATCACCCTCTGCAACAGTCTCTTCGAAGGTCGGGAACAGCTCATCAAACTCAGCAGCATCCGTCTCCTCCTCGTCCTCAAAGCTGCCGCGGAAGCGATACAGGTTCTTTTTGTCCTCTTCGGCCTTTTGGTCGGCAGCCAGCTTCTTCTTCCACTCGTCAAAGAAAAAGTGGAAGCTTTCAAAAAGCCGGAGACGGCCTTCGTTGGAGAATGCAGTCGCAGCAGGTGCGCTGCCGTTCTTAGTGGCGGCGACATTGCTGTCCACAGCAGCACAGACACCACCAAACAGCAAAAACTCCCAGCTCTTGGAGATCGATGACGGAATGTCTTCAACCTTTGCTAGGCGGCCGTCGAGGAAGGGGGTAGCTTTGAGCCACTGCGCAGCAGAGCTGACAGTTCCCTCAGCCTCGGCCTCGGGGTCTTCGGAAATCTGCTGAGCACCCTCGCTGAGAGAGAGACCCAGCTGGAGACAGCGTAAAAGGTTGGCCAAAGGAACTGCAAGATCCTGGTAGGCAGTGAAGCTGGCAAGCAGACGTTCAATCAAGCGGCCAATATTGCCCTGGATCATCTGAAGCTCCTGCAGTGCTTGAGTCGACGTGGAAGCAGACAGCAGGGACAGGACAAGCCTGTAGTGGGCCGAGCTGAGGTTGTCCTTGACAGTCACATCCAGCACGGGGTTGAAGACGTCTCTCTGGAGACGAGACAGCTCGCTAGCTGAGCCAGTGCTGGGCGGGCGGTAGATGTAGGTAGTCGTCTGCTGCTGGACCTGCTTCTTGGCAGCCTCGAGAATGTTGGCGTCGAGGGTGCGTATGTCCTCCTCGACGAGCTTGAGGCGAAGGTTGGTCGACTCGGTGGCATCCTGGTTCAGGAAGGAATTGTCGAACTTGCGGATAGACGCAGCCTTATCAGACAGAGATGAGCGCAGAGACACGTCAAAGTCCTGTTCGGTCTGCCACTTCAGATAGGGGTCAAACACCTTGTCTGGCGTAAACAGCTTGATACTGCCCAGGGCGTACTGCACCCAGGCAATTGATGCAAACGACTGGTGGTGCTCGCTATCGGCGCTGTGGTTGGACACGGCCAGCGCAAGGATGGCCGGCAGGAAGTGCTGCTTGAGTATGTCGGCGAGGTGCAGGCCAAGGTGTTCTGGCCAGGATGACTCGAGGGTTGCATCCAGGCTAGGCCAGATGGCGTTCTGGGCGTTTTCTTGAGCGACGACAAGACCACCATCGACAACCCGAACATCTGCAAGACGCGGGTGGGCAGCAGCCTGTTGGAGGAGTGACTCGACGGTTGCTTGCAGAGTTGGCTCGTGCGAGGCCAAGACAGAAACCAGCAGGTCCCAGAGGATGCTGTTTAGCTTGGTCACGGGGTCGGACACCAGCGAGGCAGACGAGCGCGACACAACCTTGCTGACAAATGGCAGCTCGCTCTCGAGGGAGCGCAGAGAGGCCAGCGTCGACGATGTGGTGATAGCATCGCACTTACGCAGCAGGTGGCTCGACAGGGTGCCGCTCCACGGGCGGATCAAGGCGGCCTGGCTCAGCAGGTGGTCGACAGCCTGCAGCTGGTTGGCCACGCCGACAGAGCTCCTCAGACGCAGCTGAGAAAAGGTTGACAGGTCAGAGAGTACAAGGGTTCCCAGCTGGTCGATCTCATCGGTGCCAGGTGTGCCGTAGAGGACGTGGAGTTGACGGACAGCCTCAAAGATGTCGGCAAAAAGCGGAAGCGAACCGGGACGCTCGCTGTCCTCGCCGACCAGTGCCTCGAGACGGCCAATCTCGTCAGCCAGGGCTTGAACAAGAAGGGCAGAGTCGGTGCCGTCAGTGCGGAGAAGGCGGTAAGCCTCGGCCAACGACGTCATGACCTTGCCCAGGTCAGCTACAGACGCAGCAGGGACTCTCCACTTGAGGTTGTCAAAGCGGGCAGCAAGGCGCTCCATGCTGGTGATTTGCTTGTAGGCGGCCTGATCAGGGATGGTGAGGGGGCGGAGTACAGGCCAAAGCACGTCAATGCTGAGACCGGTAGTGAGCTTGAAGCCAGCCGCAAAGTCGTCCTCGACACGCTGAGCGACAGCGACGACAAAGGCCTGGAAGGCCTCCACGCCTCTAGTCTTGAGAAGAGCCTTGCCGTTGTCGAGGAGACGCCGGCCGTAGCCCAAGTGAGCCTGGAATCTGGCCTCATCAAAGGGAGACTGCGAGGCCAAGGCGTGCGTTTGCTGCCAAAAATGCCAGACAATGTTCAGCATGTAGCGCTCTGTAGTGCCATCGGTTGACTCGGTCAGGCTGGCGAGCGCCGTGCACAGCTTGAGGACCTCCTTAGCCACCTCGTTCAGGAAGCGGAAGGCATGTGATGTCGAGTCACGCTTAACAGCAGCAACCTGCTCGACAAGCGACGAGCGCTGTAGACGGGTGAGAATGGACAGCTTCGAAAGATACATAGAAGCCATCTGCGACTGGGACTGCAGGTCGCCATGGGCATGGTAGACATCAGTGTACCGCTCGTAGGCGACAGACAACCACCACGAGTACTCGGCCGAATGGGTCGGGGCGTTGCGCAGAGCCTTGACAAGCGGCGTGTTGTGGAATGGGTGGAGGGGCTGCTCGTAGACAAGGAGGCTGGCAAGCCGAGCATCGGCTTCGTCGCCACCAAAGCGAAGTTTGGCGAACTGGGTGCACTGAGCGGTGATGGCCATGCGAATGGCCTGAGTATCGGCGCCTTTGACAACGGACTGCAGTGCGCGGAGACGGTTCAGGATGCTCTGGAACTTGGAGTCGTTGTCGTTGTTGGCCAGCTTGACAAGACTCCTCGACTCAAGGACTTGGACAAAGCGGTCCAGGTGATCAGAGTCGCCCAAAGTCAGGTTGTCGACCCAAAGCAGGTCGGCAGCCTCGTCGGCTGAGATGACGTGGTTGACGACACCCAGGTAGCGGTGCATGTTGCTCTCGACGGGGGTGATGTGCTGCTTGAAGGGATCGGCGTATAGGGCAGTGTCCATGATGTTGTCGGTGTCGTAGTCCATGAAGATCTCGATGGAACGGTTGCGCATGGCACGCGAAAGCTCGCCGTAGCGGGGGTCAACAGTCAAAAACACACGGAATTCGGGGTGCAGCTCAACAATGCGCGGGGCGCCGTCGGGGCCGCTGTGCTCGTTGATGCTCAGGAAGCCCTGGGGCCGCTCAAGAAGCGAGTTGAGACGGTCAAGCACAGACGCGTTGCACAGATTGGCATTGTCAAGCACCAGCCAGTGGCCGGCCTGGGCTGCCTGGACAATGATGCTGTCAAGCCACTCAAACCGGGGGTTGTCGAGCGTCAAGGGCTGCTGAAGAAGCTCGTGTGACCGCGACAGCAAGCTGGCAAGCTCAGAGTTCGCATCAATGAGGGGCGCGAAGCGGCCGATCTGGTCGACGATGCGAGCAAAATAGTCCTCCTCGGTGCTGATGCCGTTGGAAGAAGACGACGCGGTCTGGGGACGCAGGCGGATGATACGCAGCAACTCTGCGGCAGAAACACACGCATCAATGCTCACAGCAGGCGAGGATGCACTTTCCAGCAGGTACAGCTCGAGGCC
Organism: Ophiostoma australiae; assembly: GCA_022392945.1. Classification (NCBI taxonomy): domain Eukaryota; kingdom Fungi; phylum Ascomycota; class Sordariomycetes; order Ophiostomatales; family Ophiostomataceae; genus Ophiostoma; species Ophiostoma australiae. The sequence goes on from JAKRGJ010000009.1 coordinate 878,005, forward strand.
ATCCTTGAGCTCGGCGACGCTCGCAAGCACCTCGCGGATGGGGTCAGCCTGCTCAAAGCCACCGACGAGGTCCATGGCATCGACATCGGCACTCAGAGGGAACACAATCAGAGGCTTGCCGGCCAGAGCCGCCACGTGCTGCAGCAGGACAGACTTTCCGCTGCCCGAGGGCCCAACAAGAATGCAAGGCAGGTTGTTCTGCACACAGACAAGCAGCGACTCAAGCTCAGGCAGGCGGGGCGCAGCATTGATACCGGGGAAATCGGGCGTAGATTGCGAGACCAGGTTACGGCTCATGAGGGCAAAGCCGATCTGGGCTGTGCTGGCACCTGTCGACTGGTAGACGCTGTGTGGCTCGTGCGGCTGGCCAAAAGCCGAGGCAAACAGGTTGCCGACCTCATGGCGGTCGCGAAGAGTGCGGAAACGCTGGCGCACGGTAATGTCAAAGTAGTACTGGACACTCGAGGCATGGGGCGATGCCGCCAGCTCCAGCCAGCGCAGCGTATCACGCAGGTTGAATTCCCACGGAGCACCCTGCAGGCCAAAGGAGCGGTTCTGGATGACCTCGCGCTCAAGAGCAGCCACAAAGTTGGTAATGCTGCGGACGGTGTCGGCCGAAATGCCGGGGTAGCGTTTGTGGGCAATGCGCAGCTGGTCGGCCTCGGTAAACACATCCGCATAGACAACAATAAAACGGTTGACAAATGAGCTCGGCAGACCCTTGCGGCCGCCGCCCTGGTGGTGGGGGTTCTGGGCAGCAAACAGTCGGAAGTTGGGGTGGCGCTTGAAGGTCTGGTCCAGCTCGGCAATGTACACCTCTCCACGGTGATCCAAGCAGGCGTTGAGGCCCTCCAGCACAGTCTGGGATGCCAGGTTCATCTCGTCGAGAAGAACCCACTCGCCCTTTTGCATAGCCTGCAGGAAGGGGGCATCGCGCCATGCAAAGTTGCCGGCCTCGGCACCCTCGACGGGCACATCGGTACCAAAGAGGTCCATTAGGTCAGTCTGGTCCGACAGGTTGATACGCGTCAGCGGCTGGCCGCAGGCGCGGGCCAGGGCACTGATCAGAGTTGTCTTGCCAACGCCGGGGTTGCCCTCGAGAAGGACGGGCTTGTGGTTCATCTGCAGCGCGCGCACAACACGCATGACATTCACCTTGGTCGTCGGGGCATCGAACTCGAAGCCGGCGTCCAGCGCACCCGTGGCCGATCTCTCGATGCTGAAGTCGCCTGCCCACAAGAGATCATCAGTGGCACGCAGGAGAATCTCCGACCGGTAGATTGCCGACACTTCGGCTTCATTGAGCTTCAGCAGCTCGCCGAGCTTGCAGAGACAGAGCTCGCGCTGCTCGCCGGCCACAGTAGGGTCTGCCGAGACCATGGCTGACGGGTTAGCACCGAGTGTGTCAATAAAGACCGTCGCAGCACCGTGGATGAGGGCAAACTCAGGAGTCGAGGTCAGGCTGCACTTGTTGACAAACTGAGCAAGGACCAAGATGTCACGGATGGAGAAGGGCGTGGCCGATGACGCTCGGAAGGTGCGGCCGAACCAGTAGGCAAACGCCACAATCGACTTGGCAAGGTGGCGCACGTTGTCAGTCAGGGTGGCCGAGACAATGGCCTGGACGTCGTCGCTGTCGGTCAGGGGCGGCACCCAGATCTCGGTGAAGCGGTTGCGCAGAGCAGGCGACAGCTCCTTCTTGCCAAAGTCGCCGCCGGGGTTCATGGTGGCGAGGAATTGGAACTGCTCGTCGGCCTGGATCGACGGGTCGTCGCCGCCCTCGCCCACACCCTTCTCGGCAAGGAGCAGGGTGCGCTGGGGCTCGAGGACAGAGTTGAGTCTCTCCAGGACGGAGTCGTCGGCAAGAGAAATCTCGTCGAGCAGGAAGAAACTGCCCGTCTTCATGGCGTGCACGAGGCTGCCGTCGGACCACTCAAACAGGGCCTTGCTGCGGGCCGCTTCGCGTGCGATGCGCTCGACCAGCTCGCGGGGCAGACGGGCGTCCTTGTCTTCTTGAGAGACAAGGCGGAATTTCTCAGACAGGGCCTCGACCGTGGCGTTTTGGTCAACAGCCTCCTCGCCCTCCTGGAGTGGCAGAAGGGAAAAGGCCTGGATGAGATCGTGCCGGACAGACTCGAGAATGGCACCCCGGTTGCGCACAGGACGCTGGGAACCGATCAGGTCACCCGTCTCTGTGTTCTGATGGGCGTTGACAATGTGCAGCTCGCGGCCAGCAGCCTCGGCAATCAGCTGGCAGATGGTCGTCTTACCACAGCCAGTCTCGCCCACCAGCAGGATAGGCTCGCGGTTCTTGAGCGCCTGCGTGACCAGGACAAACAGACGCCGCATCGCCTTGGTCCACACCACCTGCTGCACGGGGTTCTGTTCGGCCTCGTACTTGCGCAGGTCGGCCGACGAGTCGGGGCCGTAGATGGCCTCCAGGTCGATCTGGGTCTTGAAGATGGTCTCGATGACATTCTTGACAGCCATGCGCTCCTCATCGTCGCGCACACGCTCAGCAAGCAGCATGAAACCATGGCTGGCAATCTGGTCGCGGTTGTCTGCTTCACGCAGAGCCCATCGGAACAAGTCACGCAGCGTCGCGAAACTATTCTTTTGCTCAAACACGCGGCTATTCTGGCGGAGGCGGGACAGCTCCTTGTAGACGGCCACGATGCGCTCACAGTCAGACGGCGCAGTGTTGCGGCAGCGCATCTGCAGGATGTAGCCCAGCTCGTTTTCGGGAATGTCGTCAAAGTGCAGCTCAAGGAAACGGTTGCGGAAAGCCCGCGACAGGACCTTACGGCCGCCGTACAGGCCGGGGGGGTTCTGGGTGGCAAAGAGCATGAAGCTCTCGTGCGGCCGGACAATCTCCTGGGTCTCGGGTATCAGCAGCTCGCGGTTGTCGTCCAGCAGACGATTCAGGGCCTCGAGGACGTCGGTGGGGGCCAGGTTCAGCTCGTCGAGCACAATCCAGTGGCCGTGGCGCATAGCCTGCACCAGCACACCCTCCTGGAAGCGCAGCTTGCCGTCAGAGCCAGAGACATAGGTGCCCAGGTACTCCTGCAGATCCGTGTGCTCGTGGTTGTTGATGCGCACAAACTTGTTGCCACTGAACTGGGCCAGGTACTCGATCATACTTGTTTTACCGGCAGAGGTGGGACCCTGGATGAGGATAGGGAATCGGCGGGTAGAGGTTGCACGAACAAGGTTCAGCAGGTTGCGCTCGACGTAGGCTGTGCGGATGTAGTCCTCACGCTCCTGGGGAGGCTCAAGGCCTTGCATCAGCCAGTATTGGCGGTCCTTCTCCTTGTTCAGGAAGCGCACGTACGGCCGGCCGTCTGTGGGTGTCTTGGGCGGCTGCGACAGGATGGATTGGCGGCGCTGCTTGCTAGTGCTGTCGCCCAGCAGGTGGTCCAGGATCAGGGGCATCACCAGGTTCTCCGATGTCTGGCTTAGCAGGGTCAGGAAGCCCATGCAGAAACCTTCCAGGAGAGCGCGCTCGAGACCGTACAGCGGGGCGACATCGTCGACGTAGCGGAGGACACGGGTCAGGGTGCGTAGACTGTAATGGGGCACCTCGTTGGCGCCGTCGACCAGTCTCTTCTCTTCGGCAAGGCCTTTGATGGCCAGGTACAGACGAGCAACGCGCTCAATGATCCGGTCCGTCATCTTGGCATTGCCCTTGAGGTAAGTCTTGATGATGGGCACGAGATCCTGTATATCGCGATCGGGACTTGCGACGTAGAGCTCCGTGAAGCGCGACCGAAGACCAATGGGGAGGTCACGCTTGCCCACATCGGTAGCAGGGTTCATGGCACCAAAGACGCGGAACTCGGGGTGCGCATGGATCTTGTCAATCTCGCCCGTCTCAGACAGCAGGATGGAGGGGGTGTCACCAGGGCCCGAAGACAGGAGGTCGGCAACACTTTCCAGCGTATCTGGGGACGCAAGGTTGATCTCGTCGAGCAGAAGCCAGTCGCCGTTGCGGACAGCCTGCACGATCTTGCCCTCGACAAAGGCAAAGGCAAATGCGCCGGTGCCGCTGGCCACCTGGACGTCGAACTGCTCTAACTTCTCCGAAAACAAGGCCCAACGTGGACGCAGGTCAAGCAGGGCTTTGAGCTTGGACGACTCGGTCTTGCGGCGCTTTGTAGGCTGGCCATCAGCAGCCTCTGCAGCGGCAGCCTCGGCGGCGGCGCGTGAGGCTGCTTGGCGCTCTTCCAGCTGCTCGACAATCTTCTCGAACATCTTGGGGGCCTGCTGCCACAGACGACAGACATCTGCCCAGCGGCTACGGGCAATGCTCGAGCTGATGCGCTTCAGGTATTTCTCGTTCTTCTCGGTAGAAATGCCGGTGGCGGCAAACAGGTCTTCAAACTCTTCCTTGAGCGGCATGGCTAGAGTGCGCGCGTTCACGGGCTTGAAGCCACCGAGCAGGTCGCCGACTTCGCTCTGCTGGGACAAATTCACAACAACAAGCTTATGGCCCATGGACTCGGCCAGCTGCTGCACAACCGTGGTCTTACCGATACCCGTCTCACCGACAAGCAGCAGGGGTTCCTTGAGATCGACGGCAACAGCAATCTGCTCCAGTAATCTGCGAGCGTGGGAAGTAGTGGCAAATGGCCGGCCTTTGGGCTTGAGGCCGCTGCCAGCGCGCCTTGGCTTCTTAAGGGTCACGCGGCCAACGGTCAGCTGCTTCTCGCTGTCCTGGAAAGGCGGCTCGTGTGCAGTGAGGGCATGCTCGGCAACATCGGGCGGGATGCGTAGAGCCTGGGCAATCTGCGCGCCCAGATACTTGCGCACACGCTCGTCCTTGACACTGCCTGCAAAGCAGTCTACAGCATCCAAAAAGATACCAATCAGGGCCGTCTCTGTGATTAGCGGCGTGGCCTGGTCTGCAGAAAACTTGGGACCGAACAGGACATGCACGAGCCGGCGACACCACTTCATCAGATCACGGAGCGTCATCGGCCGCTCAATGGCTGCCGGGGACAGACCGCTCTTCTTGGACGACAGCGACGTGAGCTGGTCAAAGACTGAAAGAATATCGGTGACGAGGGCGCGTAGGGGCGGGAAGCTGTCGTGCACGACCTGGCGCAGCTCAGAAGCAGGGAGCTGCTGAACAGACAGGGGTTGCCACAGACGCTCTCCCAGCAGAGAGCGCGTCGTCTCCTGGCCATTCAGACCAAGGGTAGAGCGCACAGTAGCAAAGATGCGGAAGTTGCGGGGCGCCTTAATCGTCTCGCGGCGGCTGGGGATGAGAAGCTCACGGCGCTCAATCAGGGGCAGGATGGTGCTCATGACCTCGTTGGGTGCGCGGTCCAGGTCCTCAATCAGCACCCACCGGCCTTCCTGGACAGCCGCTGTGAGGATACCCGGGCGCCACTTGAAGGAGCCAGGCTTGGAGTCGGTCGAGTAGAGACCAATAAGAGTCTTGGCGTCGGTCTGCTCGTTTAGGTGCAGCGTAACAAGGCCCGATTCCATGCCCAGCTCGCGTGCAGCTTCACGGACGAGGGACGTCTTGCCGGAGCCAGGCAGGCCGCGCAGCAGGATTGGTTCGGACTTTTGCAGGCACTTGGCGAGCGCCTCGAGGTTTCCCAGGGTGGTGGCAGTCTTGATAAGCACGGGAGGCTGGTTTGATGACGCCGGAGTAATGTCTGAAGCCGGGCGGGGGATGACACTGCTGCCCCAGGCACTGACAAGGGGCGTGAGCGGGAGGATAAGTGGCTGATGGGTGTGTTGGTGCTGCTCCAACTGCAGCTGGGAGTCGGGCGAGTCCTCCTGAGACTCGGCGGCCGGTGCAGCTGCATTATCGTGTGTGGTCTTCTCTGTGATCTTCTCTGGGGTCTTGCCCGAGATCTCTGCGGCCTGGAGAGCCCGGACCTCGAGGACGCGCTCGTGCAAGTCCTTGCACCGGGTATGCTCGTAGAGTGTGAGGAATGTGTAGTCGGCATCGGAGCCGTCAAAGTCGGCAGCAAGGGTAGCGTCCTCGGGCACGTACTCCTTGCGCAGCGTCTCGAGTGTGAAGTCTGAGCCGCTGTTGACAAGGCAGAAGATGCGGATCGAGATAAGACGGACAGCAGACGAGGAGGCGTGGGAGAAGAGCGTCTGCAGGCCGGCCGGGACGAGCTGGGCATATGCGCTGGCGTCGAGGTTGACCAGTCGCCACAGCACGAGCAGTATTCTCAACAGATCGGCGTCAGAGTGTGAGTGTGAGGTCGAGTGTGAAGGGGAGGAGGGGGAGGTCGGGAGGGTGTCTCCGTGGAGGTTGTAGAGATGCGAGAGGGTGTGGAGGACGCGCTGGCTGGGCGCAGAAGAGCCATTGGACACGGCTGCCGTCTCGGACAGGTACTTGTCGAGCAGGACAGACAGGTATGGCGCCAGCGGCAGCACCCGTGCAAAGGCAGCGAGAATTGCGTCGTCTTGTGGGCCGCGGCGCGAGTGGAGGAGCCAGCGGGCGCAGATGTCGGCGAAGAGGGGCTCGAAGTGAGCAAAGAGAGGTGCTGTGAGGCGCGGCAGCAGCGCCGCTTGTGCAATGGCATCGAGGAAGCTTGCGGATGTGTGTCCCGGGGCGGTCGTCGAGGTCGTCGAGGTCGTCGAGGTCGTCTGGCTCTGGATCACGCGCAAGAGCTCGGGCGGCAGCAGGCCCAGCGTGGTCGAGTCAGCCAACAGAGACTGTCTCTGGAACGAGACGTCGTAGGCGGCCATGGCGGGCCAAGGAGATATCGTGATTCGGGGTATGTGTCGTGGGGTTATTGCATTGTATGTCCCTGGGGTGTTTTGGTAATCGCTCTTTTTGAAGCCTTTTTCTTGCTGTTTTTGGCTGTTTGGCTTTATGCGATTATGTATGGTGATAGTGGTGCAAAGCCTTGTTGTTGTGGGAAGGGACTTTTACCACCAGTCGCTACTGCCGTTTCTTCGTCTTTTTTTTTTTTTTTTGTTATCGATAAGCACTTAACTGGAGCTTCTTTCATCTTTAAGGCATTCCTTCCTTCTTTCTCCCGCTCTTTCTGATCTAAGCTGGCGGCCCCGTCAGAGACGTCCTGACCAATCACGTGCATTTCAAGGCAAAAAACGGCTATGGGGAAAAATCACTTGAATTTTTTCGACGTCGGTTGATTCGCAACTGCTAACGACCTTGTGATATCACAGCTGGCACTCCACGCACACGACACCACGACACCACCTCTCGTCTCCTTTACACCTCCACAGACACAGACAACATGTCAATGACCTGCCGCTACGCCCAGCGCTGTGCGCAACAGCTCCGGACCGCCGGCCGTGTCCGCCCGACCGGTGCCGTGTTCACTTCCGTTGCACGGCGGCACAGCTCAACCGAGGCCCCAGTCGACCCCAAGATCTCGACCATTGTCGACCAGATTAGCCAATTGACGCTTCTCGAGACCGCCAGCCTGGTGTCGAGCTTGAAGGTGTGTTTAGGAGGGGATATTTGGTTTTAATTCGGAACTGAAATCGTGAAGTGAGGACTGGGAGTTGGCAATTGGCAATTGGCAATTGGAAAGAGAACGAAAAGGAGACTAACGCTACAGACACGCCTAAACATTCCCGATCTTCCCGTTGGCGGTTTTGCCGCAGGACCTGCTGCACCATCCGCGGCCCCGGTCGAGGAGGAGGAGGCCCCGGTAGCAGCAGCTGAGAAGACGCTGTTCACGCTGAAGCTGGTCGGCTTTGAGGCTGGTTCGAAGCCCAAGGTGATCAAGGAGATCAAGAGCATGCTGGGCCTGAGCTTGGTGGACTCGAAGAAGTTTGTGGAGAGCGCACCCAAGGTGATGAAGGAGTCTGTGCCCAAGGAGGAGGCTGAGAAGATGATTGCAACACTCAAGGAGCTGGGCGCAAAGGTCGAGATGGAGTAAGAGTAGCATTGTCTTTCTTTTCTTCCTTTTATTCTCTCTTCTTTGCTTCTTTCTTCTTCTCTTATGATAAGGCATCTTTATGGTCTTAACGAGCCAGCGCGAGGCAGTATGAAAGACGACTGTGCTGCGGCACGCGGAAGCGAAGACGGAATAACGAGGCGATAGCGATGGCGATGGAGATGGCATTCAGCCCGCAAGCATTCACATTTAGTCATTCACGACGCAACTGCAAACACGACGCAGAGACAAACGAAAACACAACTCAGCCCCATATTGTATACAGAATTTAAAAGATAGCCATGTACAACATTCAATATAAATTGTAAATAATAGAAGACGGCATGGCAGCATTTAAGGCAGAAATTTTTTTGTTTGTACATGTTTTTTCAAATATTTTAAGGCCATATATCCATACAAATGACCGTTCGCCGACAGCCGGCAGCTTTTGAGTATCCAGGTATCCATGCAACCAGCCAGCCAGGCACAACGCCGAAACAAAAGAAGACAGAGAGGAGGATAGAAGAGCAACGAGACAGGAGGTGAGGTAATCAAAGTGGAAGTAGGAAGATGGAAGATAGGAGGAGAAGGGTAGAAAGGAGGTAGAACGGAGGTAGGCCAAAAAAGGTCAAGAAAGCCGTGCAGCCGGCTACCTCCCGTTAGCGATGGGGCTCACATGGTGAACACAGCTCCCATGCAAGGTCTTCTCCCGCTCTGCTAGTTCTTCCTCGCCCATGATGTGGTCGTCCTCGCCAAGGTCGCTGGTCTCGTCCCACAGCTTCCACATCTCGGCATCCGAGCCCGCGGGTATAGCCCAGATCCGTTCGCGCAGCCGCTTGTGCCGCTCGCGGTCCTCTTCGATGCGCTCCTCGATCTGTTTCTTGTCCAGCCCCCCCGCACTGTTGCGCCCAGCGCCTGCATCGCCCCCTCTCGCATTGTGTCGCCGTGACAAGTTTGTCTGCGACCGTGCCTGGCTGCCGATATCCATGGCATCGTCTGCGGCACCACTGGCGCCGCCTGCACCATCCCGTCCATGTCCGGCCGGGCCCCCATCAGCATCACTGCCGCCATCGTTTCGGCCGACTACCGGTGACGACATCAAGTCTGTCTCGCGCTCTTTGAGGACCTCTTCAATCTCGGTGACGGCCTGGGCCTCGAGAAAGCCCTTTTGTAATAGGTTGTTGAGCACGCGGCGCACGACTTTGACGTTGGCAGCGCCTTGACCGCTCTCTGGCGCCACGGCATCAACGACACGGATAATATCACGCTGAAGCATGGCCACATAGTCGTTGTTGCCCTCGCGCTGTGCAAGCTCGAGGAGATGCTCGATAAAGTACATGATGTTTGCCCTCTTGTTGAGTGCAGTTTGCGGCTGTCCGTCAGCACGTTTGTTCAAGTCTGTGCATTTTTTAGTTATTCTGGACATAGCCCTGTACGCCCGTGGTTTACCTTTTCCAGCTGCTCGATAATGCACGAGTGCAGATCCTCGTCCATGTCTTTGTGCCGCATGGCCGTGCTGGCAGCTCTCTGTGACGAGGCCACTGACGCGCTGAGATTCTGCAGCTGCGCGCTAAAGCGCACGCGCACTTCAAACGGGTCGGCCATTCTGCCTATCCTCAGTCTGTTTGCGATAAGATGGAATGGGGTGAGATGAGATGATGTCTAAGCTCGTCGCCGGATAGCAGCACGGCTGGTTTGGCCGACAGCAACGCCGAAACGACCTCTAAAGGCCAGGGTGGGCTGTGGTAAGATATTTCGGGCCACACAGGTATATGGGGCCACTAATGGATGCTGATAAGATGTTGGTGAAATGTGACGTCGACGGCGTGGGCTGTATCGCGAGATGGTGGTTTGCGCTTGCTATCGCCCATAATGAGTAATCGATATGCAAGGGTGGAAAGCACAGGCGGTATCTCGAGCTGCAGTTGTAGCTGACTACAGAGTAATAGTGGCGCATATTAGCGCATACATACTATGGCAGTAGTTACTGTACTACATATTCCATATTGTTCCCTGTAGGCAAGTGTACGCTGTAATCATATTTGCAAGACTTGACCGCTGTAATCACCGAGACAGCCCGCTACAACCTCTGGAAAGACGCCTAATAGCGCCCATACAGACTGTGATAGGCCGGACATGCCCGGTGGCTCCTGCCGTTTCTGTGGTTCCTTCTACGTAATTAAGATGAAAGATTTCGCGCCCGCCATTCCTGCCCAACTGCCCCTGTCGCCTGCGCGGTTGCCATTTTGGGGATCTCGGTAGGGGCCGCTCCTTCCATTCTTCTGTCCAACGCCATATCCCACGCTCCATCTCACATGTGTATCTTACCACGCTCTTCCCAAACAAGCAGCTGCCACAGGGGCGACCTCCTATTGCAACTTACACCTAATACGAGTGTTTTGTGTCGCGGCATCTCTGGTCCTTTGGCTCCCTCGCCCCCGGAGCACACCCTCACGCTCTCACACTTTGTTTTGTAATATGCAAGTATACTGTTGTAGTACGGAGTACTTCAGGTCCTGCAGGGGCCGTGGTGTGTCCTGTGGGACCCCTGACGCGGCGTGTCTGCGGGCGTACAACACGAAGAACAAAAGAAGACGGGAGAAGACAAAGACAAGGGGAGAAAAAAAGAAGAAAAGAAGAAGAGAAGGGGAAAAGAACAATACAAGTGCAGGGGTCTGGATCAAGGCGCTGAACGAGACACAGTCTATTCTCTATTTATATCCAGACAACCACACAAGAGACGGGACGAAGAAAAAGAAGCGGAAGGCGAGTCGTTTTCTTGCTTTTTTTTTTCAATTTCCCCCTTCTCTGAGCCCCTTTTCGTTTCTCGTTTATGAATATAGAGGGCTCAATACTGGCTGCCTTGTTTCTTGTTTGATATTCGGTCTGGATATAGCTGTCTCACGCCGTGGTTGCTGTCTGGTGTTGTAGTGCTTCCTACCAGTATCTTCCCATCCCCCTGTCTCTACCTCTGTCCTCGGAAGGGCAGACATGCGACAGCAATGTACGTAGCAAAGTATAAAGGTAAAGCGGGAGTACATGCTGCTGTCTGTCGTTTGTCTTGTTCCTGGATTTGTTTTTGTATTTGCAAAGCTCCTGGATTTATAAAAGTCAAAGTTTCAATGCCACACCCCCCCCTCGTCCCAACTCTTACATCCTCTATATCTTCTCTCCATGACCATACCTTGATCCTTCTTGTCCCTCGTCTGATATCCTTTTCTCTACACCTCCAAGTAGAAACTCAAAAATCCTAGAACTCACCACCTTCAAAATGCCGGCCACGTCGTTCACCAGCCTGCCTGTCATCAGCAGCCATGCTGTCACATCCCCATCCGTGGCCTCATCCACCTCTGGCTCAGACCATCTCACCCTGGCAGTTCTTGGCTGTGGCACCATGGGCGTCACCATTCTCAAGCGTATTCTAGACCAGCTTGCCGAGATGGATGCCCCGCGTCCCCTCCAGGTCATCGCTTCGTCTGCCTCTGTGTCGTCTATGTCGGCCCTCTACTCGTCGCATGGAGGTGCTGCGGCTGCAGCAGCTGCTGCTGCTGCTGGCAACGGCGCAGTGTCGGCAGCTGGCGCGCCCGACGACATGCCCGACCGTCTGCCCACCCACTTCCTGGCCTGCGTGCGCCGCCCCGAGGCTGGCAAGCGTGTGCGTGCCGCTCTCTGGTCGCACTCGTCCAATGTCAAGGTGGTCGTTGACGACAATGTGCACGCCGTGCAACAGGCCGGTGTTGTTATTCTCGCCTGTCAGTCGTCCGAGGTTGAGGACCTGCTCGCTGCTCCGGGCATGGCCCGCGCTCTCAGTGGCAAGCTTCTCATCAGCATCTGTGCCGGTGTCACTCCCGATCAGATTGAGGAGTATGTCTACGGCAGCAGCTCTCCCGACGTGGCTGCTCTGACGATTGCTACGGATGCTGCTTCAAGCGCACACGGCCGCTGCCGCATTGTGCGTGCCATTCCCAACGCAGCCAGCTTGATTGGTGAGAGCATGACGGTCATTGACACGGCCACGATCACTGGTCCTCTGCCGGCCGACCTGGTGGCTCTGACAACGTGGATCTTCCGCCGCATCGGCAGCGTTGTGCACCACCCACACCAGTCGTTGACCAAGCCGGCCAAGTCGGCAGCCGCACAGCGGGCCGCTGCATCGTCCGCTGCTGCATCGACGGCCCTGGGCACTGCCGGGCCTGCCTTTTTTGCACTGATGCTCGAGGCTGCGATTGACGGTGCTGTTGCCATGGGCATGTCGCGTGCCGAGGCTCAGCTGATGGCCGCACAGTCGATGCGCGGTGCCGCCGGTCTTGTTCTTGTGAACAACGAGCACCCTGCGCTCCTGCGCGACCGCATCAGCACACCGGGCGGATGTGCCGTACAGGGCCTGCTTGCCCTTGAGGAGGGTGGTGTGCGCAGCACCATTGCCCGTGCTATGCGGGAAGCAACAGCTGCCGCTGCTCAGGAGGGCGCTCAATAGGTCGAGTTGGTATGGGATGCAGGTGTTTTGGTATACGGGCATTGCATGGAGTCTGGGTTGTTTGTTCTTAATTTCCGTAATTTCATAGATTTCTCATAGATGATAGACTGCAAATTTTGCCTTGAAAATGCAATGATAACGAGGGTGAAATAGAAGATGACTTTTGTCGACTGACGACCCGACCTTTACAAACGCCAACCGAGTAGATGAGAAGATATAAAAATAGTAAAACAATTTAGAAAAAGAAGAAAGCGTGAAAGAGGAGATAAGACAAACACCTGCTATCTATGCCTCCTCGACGCGCGCCTTCTTGCTGCCATTTTGTGCAACTTCAGCACCGGCCTCGGTTGTCAGCTTCCGCTTTGTCGCCGACTGGGCATTTTCGGCTTCTGCCAGCTTCGCATGGCGCTCAAACACGCTCAGGATGCGTGCATACTCAAGCTCCACACTGCGCAACGTCTCCTCCAGCTTCTCGATCCGCTGCGACTGGTCCAGCTGGCCGAGGATCTCCTTGTTGTGCCGGTACAGCCGCTGCTTCACAAGCAAGCGCCACAGCCGGTACTCGTGCTGCTGCTCCTTGGTAGCCAACACAGGTGGAGCTGCTGTCTTGCCCTTGCCTTTCTCCTCCTCCTCCTCCTCCTCCTCGTTACCCTCCAGTCTTGGCCGCACAGCAGGCGCCAGCTTCTGCATCAGGTACATCTCCACTGCGCGATTGAATTGCCGCGGTGCAATCTTGGTCTGGTGTCGCAGAGCATCCAAGACAGGGGCGTCCACGATGTTGTTTGGCGACGGTCCTCTGCGCGGGATCTGCACGGTCTTGTTGATGCGCACACCCTTGGTAAACGCGGGCAGGCGAGACAAGTAGCCGAGGTCGCAAACGTCACGGAGGTCGTCAAACGCCTCATTGGGGTCCTCGACGGTGATCTCGGACGTCTGCGGCTCGGCTAGATACTCGTCGAAAATGGTACTGTACAGCCGGCTGGCATTGCCCTTGCCCTGGAAAGGCGGCAGGATGATAAATTGCGAGATGCGCGACCGGCAGGGCAGAGTGGTCAGCGAAAACTCGGGCTCGCCGCTGTCTGCCATGGGCAGCTGGAACTCGGAGTTGTCCAAAGAAGGGGCGGCGTCTCCGTTGGCTGCAGTGCGCGGAGGTGTTGCGGCACCCACGGGCAGCAGGAAGCGGTAGACAGTCGAATATCCGGCAAATTCGTGCTCGTACCGGTCGGCAGAGCCAGACGTTTGGCGTGTGCGGTAGAGGAAGAAGATGGTCCAGCGGTCAGCCAACTCGGAGTCGTCGGTGCCGATAAAAGTTCCGCCCTCAATGAAGAAGGGCACCATGATCTGCACGCGATTGACGAGCTGCTTCACGGCTGGGTCGGACAGCACGCCCTTCCAAACCTCGTAGCGACCATCGCGGCTCTGGAACTCTTTGATGCGTTCGCCGGGAGGGGCAAAATCGGCAGCAGGTGTCTGCTTCACGGCGTCTTCAAACTCGGAGGATTTCTGGAAGGCCACGGCGGGCAGGTACTCTTTAAGAACGGCAGGAATATCCGCGGGCTGGTTGTCACCCACCACCTTTAGCTTTTTGGATGAGGACACATGTAGATTTGGGCGCATGTCGGATGCATGGAAGCGCAGGCTGATCTTGAGGTCCTGGTAGCCAAAGATGGTCTCCTCGTCGCCAAAAACGGAGTAGGTAAACTTGGGGTTGAAGGAAGCGATCGACCGCAGGCCGGTTGGAGCTGGCTGAACGAGACTGATCTCAACGGCGTCGTTGGCGCTGGAGACCCCTATTGAGAGTTAGTTCCATGTCTCTGTATTTTTAAACATAAACATATCCGAGGCTGGAAGAAGAGAAGCTGGAAGAAGCTGGGCAAGGCCCTCGCCATATTGCGTACACTCGTCGTAGTTTTCCATCTTGTCGAGATGTCTGTGTCGTCGGGCTTGGTCTTTTGGGTGTGTATTGTGTTTTAGGAGTGTGTCGGGTGTAATCCTGGGTGGCTCGATGTTGCGTGTTGCCGTTGCAAAGTGAACAGTCGGTCAGTTTGCGCAAGAAAAGTAAAAGTTGGGACGCGCTTCGCGATATTGGAGTGCGACCGCGTTGAGTGGTGCACGTAACGGGAAGGTGGCCCGTGCGGTGACCTTTTCTCCACTTTTAACTCTGAGCTCACCTCGATATGAGTTTACACGGAGAGGACGACAGAGTATGCAAAGGCTTGGAGTGCTGAATATTTCTTATGTGCACTTACTGGCCGTCTTTTCTGTCTGTCTAGGTTTATTTTACTGTTCAAAGACTGATAAGTCCGAGCTATGAGGGCTTTTGAGGCGCAGTGGACATTTCATCACGATGAAGGCGTTTGTTATTGGCTCTCTGCTCTTTTACTCTATGATCAGTGCAATTATTTATAGCCGTGCTTTGTTCTATACCCTTGTATATTCGTGAATTTACAGATATTTTGAATGATATCTTAATATCTTCTAGTATTTTCTACTTATTTAATAAAATGCATTGGTAGTTTTGGTCGTCGAGGGGATTCTCATTGATGCGGTCAAAAAAAACAGAGTGACGTTAATATAAACAGGGCATTAGATAATAGCAAATGCCTCGAATGTTATCGAATACTATTACAACGCCCAAACATGTATAACAGAAAGACAACAGTTAATATCAAGGTAGATTTTGCTGGAGCAGACGTTAAGTTGGAACATGTGACGCCGGTTGGAAGACCTGCAATTGGCATGCACAGCTAGCCCCAATATAGACTAGCGTCATTTACATGCCGCATGTATTTTCAAGCCACATATTCCAGGGGCAGTTCGTTGGAAGAAAGAGGTTGGAAACAGCAAAAGCGGAAGGAGCAAGGCACAACGCTGGATATCGGCCACCATCAGCCACCATCAATCCCCATCAGCTCGCTCTATCGAGGCTTATTGACGACCGCCGCACATCACGACCTGTCCAGTGCTACCTGACGCACAAGACAAGCTTCCGACGATACGTCTCTCCCCTCGCCAATCGAGCATAGTGGGCTGAGTATTTCTATATGCGAGCCGCCTTCTCCACTGGATGACGACGTGAAGCTATCGTGAAGCTACCTCGACTTGACCCCGACCTCGACAACCAGACCATCACGACGTCTACTCGGCACGACAACTCGCGATCCTATTGGGCTGCGGTCCATCGATTAGACGTTTAAGACTCACAAGACAACCCACGACTGACCGTCCTTGCCTGGGCAAGCCTGCGCAATGGGTGGGCTATTTCTTCTCCTCGTGCTTTGTGTAAGTTGGCATCCTCGAAGCTGCGCCCCTCTCTGCATTCGGTAATTTTCGAGCGCACCTGGCTAACGTTCTTTATAGGCCGTTATGGCATTCGCGTATGTACTCTGACTTCCACCTTTACGTCGACGTCGACCTGGACGATTGACACCTCACTACTAACTTATCTGTAGCTCCTTTCTCGCTGGCGCACTCCCCCTCTCCATGTCCTTGACCCAGTCACAATTACGTCTGATATCCAGCATAGGTGTCGGCATTTTAGTCGGCACATCGCTGATCGTCATTATCCCCGAAGGTGTCGAAGCCATTGCAAACCCGATGCTGAACCCGCCAAACAGTGCCGTCCCCGGCCACGTCCACAGCGCCCGTGGCACCACTCGTGTTCTGCCAAACTCCCATCTCCGGATCGGCACTGTAGGGAAAGTTGGCGTTGCCGAGAATTTTCCGATTGCTATTGTTGCAGACCGATCTGCCGATATTGACGACATTTTGCACACACGCGACGACGACGACGACACGCCCCCAGCAAAGGACACCAGCTATCAGAGTCTGGGATCTGCTGCATCCTCGACGGAGCAGAAGCAAACGACGACGCCCGCCGCCGAGCCGCGGTCTTTGCCGACATTCTTCATTGGCTTTGCCCTTGTGACGGGCTTTGTGCTCATGTTCCTCATCGACCGCCTTCCTCGTCATGCTGTTGACAAACTGCAGTCGGGCCCTGCGACACGCCATATTAGCCTTGACAACCTGGCGTCGTCTAGTTTGGGCGGTGACGAGAGCACCGAAGAAGAAGGGTTTCTGGGCTCTTTAGCGCCGACGCCGCGACAGTCGCGGGGCCTGGCTACGACCGTCGGTCTTGTTATACACGCCGCAGCGGACGGCATCGCAATGGGCGCATCTGCGACGACGGAGGACATGAAGCTGGGTCTGGTCATATTTGTGGCCATTATGCTGCACAAAGCGCCGGCCGCCTTTGGCCTGACGTCGGTGCTGCTGAAGCACGGCCTTTCAAAGCGGGCGGCCCGCGGTCACCTAGTGGTCTTCAGCCTGGCGGCGCCCTTTGGCGCACTGGGCACATACATCCTGATCAAGGTGATTGGCGGCGGCAACATGGACAGCGAGCGCGGGCAATGGTCAACGGGCATGCTGCTGCTGTTTTCTGCCGGCACTTTCCTGTATGTGGCCATGCAGGCGATGCAGGAGGAGAACGGCACCCACGACCACCATTCGATGGGCAATGGTTACGCAGACGCCGCCACCATTGTTGCCCAGCGGAAGCAGAGCCGGCCGCAGATGCGCGACACGCTGGCGACAATCGTGGGCATGCTGCTGCCGCTCCTAACGCAGTTTGGCCACCACCACTAGATACCTCTACGTCCTTGAAGGCTGCCATTGCCCCAACAGTCACTGCGAGGCTACCTTATGATGTGCATTCTTGCATATGTGGTCTACGATTTGATCCTTACCCCTTTATGATTTTACTTTCTTATCATTTTTACCTTGATCTGTCTTGATCTACCTCTTTTCTGCTTCTCTTTATTTATTTATATTTACTTTGATTTACCTTTCCTTTGTGTACTCATGGGTAGGCCTGCTAAAAAGGAGTCTGGGATATGTTCTGTTGTTTCTCTCATTATCGCTCATTATCTCTCATTATCTCTCATTATCTCTCATTATATAGTCGCTATTATCTTGTCATCGCACGCATTGTTGTATTTATTTTCTGGTTTCTTGTCTCTTCTTGTTTCCCCTCTACGGCCTTATCTCTTTGGTTCCCATGTTTGGAAGTATGACAGCGATATAGCCTTCTGCTTTATATACTCCTTAGACTTTTTTTGTGTTTACAGTCCGAGACTGGGTTGGTAGGAACCAATGAATTATCAGGTTGCTTGATCTGTTGCATAGATTCATACTGTTAACTAACACGGCCGTGTGATATCAAGCAGCATCGTCCTTTGCCGGCCTCTCCATTTAGCCTCATATCCATGCCAGCGCCGTCAGCTCGATCGAGTCGAAGGAGGGTATAGCACGGCTTGCTATGACAGTTTTGGTGTATTCTGTAATTGCATGCACGCCAGCGAGATACTACTGAGGCCTACCATTGGAAAGTTAGACGCGCATACTATGTAATCTACAAGCTGTGCAGGATATGCACCTTGCACAAGGGCATCTCGCACAGATGCATCCCTGCACGGCTTCTACATCTTCTATTCCCGTGTTTCCGAATTTGTCATCTAGAATCTTGCAAGGTGCAGAGTAGAACCTAGTTAGTCTACATCCTGAGCGGAGAAAGAGGGTTCAGAGTAGCAATGGGCGGGCGAAGAGGTGCCATCGTGTCGATTTAGACGCCAGCTTTGCAAAAGAGTTCATCATGGGGTCATTAGGAATCAAAGAGGGAACAAAGTAGAATCTCTCGAGAATGCTCAAGAGCAAGAAGATCAAAGAAAGGAAAAAGAACCCAAGCAAGGGCCGGTCCGGGAGTGCTTTGTTGGGGGCCGCCGGATGGGTTGGTCCTCTGATAACGGCATCTGAGAGTCGGGGTAATGTTTACAGACGGCCATCTATCTCCTCATATACCTCTCACGTAGTGCTCAATACCTAACACGGGATACGCAATGCTTTCTTGGCTGCCCCCTGCGAGTCTCCTCTCATTTCCAGATGATCTCAAACCAGGGGAACGTGCAGAGCAGATGTTATTAATATCCATTTGCTTGTTTGAAAGCATGGAGAAAGTCAGGCGAACGGTGTGCATAAGCACGTCCCTGGCCAGATCAGACTTCAGACGTGAGATCAGGCTCAGGATCGGCTTTCTTCTTTAAATACGTGAGGTCGATCACGGCCAACAAGAGACGACACGCCAGATAAAGTCAAACATGGGATCGCCGCCAGCAGAGATGAAAGGGAGCCCATCGGAAATCACCCAGCACCCGACTGCTTGAGACAGCCGTCCAGTCGGACACTTGCATAAACAGCCGTCTACTGAGCAATACAAAGCATTCTGTACGTCTGCATGTGGACAAAGCCTGTTCAACTCATCGAGCCATCCAGATTGACCGGCACTAGGGACGTTGCGTGCTGCAGCTCTGGTCCACACACCTCTGTTGGTGTGCATAGTGCGGGCGGCTAGGCTTGGGGCCTAGCTTGGCGGGTGAATACTACTATGTATTCGGTATTACAGAGATGAGAAAGAAACCTGCATTGGAATTTGCTACGATAACACGAAGATACGAGCTGAGGACCGTGAGAGAAGGGGTACAAGATGAAGCCTTTCAGAGACGAGATTGGTCCGCCGGCGGGCAAGAGCGTAGTAGGCGATTCGGGAAGGCGCCAGGAGACGATTTAGGGAAAGAGCGAGGGAGGACATGGACGTCCGGATTGGCTGGTTTCAAAGCGCGGAGGGATACAACTTATTAGCATGAGTGATGAACAGAGTAAGATTCAGATACATGAGCAGTAAGATTTGTGAGGGTATGTAGGCGTAATGGGCGCCAATGGGCAGAAGGGGCAGGAGCTGAAACGCACTATGGGGAGGAGATGTCTCGGTGGAAGCAAGCCATTACGCCTATTTCAATGAAGATACATACTCTATACCTTGAATATGGTCTAAATATGATCGTTGAGTGTACTAAGATGCATTTGTGATTGCTGGGGAGCGATGAATAAATAACATGCGCCGCTGCACAACGGCATATAGAGTATATGGGGACATCAGAGCAGTGGCCTGGCCATTCGTTGCCATTTCTGGTGACTTGCTGTGCATGTGCTAGCTGGGCGGCTGAACTGCCACCAACACTGTGAATGCCCATTCTTCATGTCCTCTTTGCTTGGTTTATTGTCTTGTGTCCTGTGTCTTCATAGCAGATGAAGCCAACGATGGAGGATGCAGGGTTGATTATTAATAGAGCATCGCAATTTTGGCAGGCACGATCAGGGTATTGCCAATTATGCGCAGTCATAAGATCTATATGCATGCATACGCCGCTGTAGATTATCTTATTAAGATACATACATACAAGATACTGTACAGGCCTGGCCGGTCGTGCTCCACCACCCTCGGCCGCTCCTTCTTTACTGCAAGAGACTCAGCGTGCCGCCTGCACTTTACTGTGTATTGCTGTGCTCACCAAATAGGCATTGATAGCTAATACAGCGCAATACCAGGGGCTAGCCTAGACACTTCTTTGTCTATGTATCTTACGTACCTGGGGAAGGAGCGACAGTCTGGCCGCTCCTGTAAGTGGAAGTTCGCAGTAAAGGCCTGGCCTCTGTTAATCGCTCCTTCTTCACTCTCTACTTTCCCTCCCTCGTCTCTCCTTCCGCCCTTACGGCATTTCCTTCTTTCCTTCCGTTTTGGATCCTGATATACCGTCTTCAGCTCTTCACATCCTTCTCCTTCTCCTCTACGACCCTACCGACTACCATCACTGCTTCTCCCATTCTAATATCCGCCTGTCTGCTCTCCTTGTCGCAGCAACACATTCCAGCTGCCACCGCCTGCACATTTCGCACAGGCCCATCTCTACAATGCCTGTCTGACCGCGCGCGCCTTCCTTGCAAACATCGAATCCGACACTCGCTCCTTCCTATTCTACTTCCTGTCTCCTCAATCCTTCCCCATTCGGATTCCCATCCTCTGCTTCCTTCACTTTCGTGTCGTCTTCATCGTCTCCTCTTCTTTGTCTTTATCATTTTCTGCTCGCCGTTTCTCGCCTTGCATCGTCCTGCCTCCTCTCGCCTCTCCTCTTCTTCTCGTTTCTTACCTCGTTTCTCCTCTCGCACTACCTAGTGTCTCACCACCCGACGACCTCCACGTTTCGACCGCTGCTCTCCACCCATCCACAGCCGGCCGCATCGCTCTTTCCATTCCTGGCCGCTCCCGTCTATTCGTCGACTCCGGTTCTTACATTGCTCCTGCCAGCTGGCATTGATCTCTACCTTAGGCCCGCGCCTGCCTTCCGCTGTCCCTCGTCTCTGTCTTTACACTTATACACACCCATACAACGGCACGCCATCCCTGACCGCCTTGACTCCTCCCGATACCACCACCACCACCACCACCGTCTATCCCTTCCTCGTGCTCACGACATCCCGACGACAACATCCGGCATCTACGTCTTTGGCATAACAGGAAGGGCCATCTCGACGACCTCTCCTCTGTTTACCTGCTGCCATCCAAGGTCCGTACACCCAACCCCAGCCCTGCCTGCTCTTTGCACGAAACACCCAGAGCCTGTTATTGGCTCCTCGACCTTGCTGCCCTACGGTCCTTCCTCACATTATATCGCCCCTATTAGCAGACTAGCACGGCTTGTTGTGGTCCTTACCCGACAGCCCGACAGTTCAGTAGTTCTGCACTCGCACTCGCACTCGCCCCTACACATCCTACACATCCTACGACCGTTGCTGACATTAACAGCAGACACTGTAGCTAGCCGGCCTCTGCCTTCGTCCCCTTTCTCTGCCATCCACACCGCTAGCCGACGCCTCAGCCGACACAATGTCGGGCTACCAACGGCCGCCCAGCTTCTCCGAGCGGAGGGGAAGCACCTTCGCCGGATCGGCTGCGCGGAAGGGAACCACCCACACGTGCGATGAGCTATCTCTCAACACCACGGCCGGCCCCGTTAAAGCCACCCAGGCCCGGCTGCCCCGGGGACCACCTACACCAAGCATGACCACACCAGCGTCGGAATACGACCAGACTTTGACTGGCTCACCACCGCCACCACCAACCCCAGCAGCCTCACCTGGCCCAGCACATGCACAACCCGACTGGAGCGATGCCGATGCCGATGATGAATTCTTCCAGGGCAAAGTTCGCCAGCGATTTCTAAACTATTCGAGCTCGCAAAGAACACGCCTAATGGCTGACCTGCTGAACCTGTGCACCAACCAGCAGCTGAGCTTTGTACATCAGATTGTCAGCCCACTACTAAAGAAGGACCCCTTCACCAGCTTGCCCGACGAGCTATGTCTACGGGTAAGTAAGCTACATTTGAGAGCACTTGTGATATGGTGCGATGAACTTGTCTTGGTACCCCAATATCTGGTTGGATTTGGCATGCTGGGCATGCTGTGCTTGTTACTGTAGCTGGAGTGAAACGCGCGGACTTTCAATCTTGCAGTGTTTCTCACAAGCCAAACCTGGTACATCCGGTACACCAGGTGCATCTAGTACACCCACGACACCCAGTATACTAATACACCTGGCACGACGCTTCTGCGCACCTGGTACAACACGGATTAACTGACATTTAACACAGATCCTGTCCTTCATCGATGACCCAAAGGTCTTGGCTCGTGCATGCCAGGTTTCGCGTCGCTGGCATGGCATGCTGAGTGACGATGTGACCTGGAAAAATCTATGCATCAAGCATGACTACGGCCGCCGCTTGTCCGAAGTGACCCCCGTGCCCCCTGCCGGTGCCAGTGCCAGTGCCGGTTCCAGTGCCAGCGCTAGTGCTACCAGGCCCCAGGGAGAATCGCCGACAAGCTTCCCTCTCACCGTTTCCGACAGCGACTTCCCGTCACACAAATTTCCAGCACTTATGCCCGAGTCTAATGTCGCCATGACCACGTCACGGAGCCTGGACGGTGCCACTGGCGCCAGCTCCTCCAATGGCAAGACCCGCCTCAAGCTGCGGTCGTACAAGTCGCACTTTAAACAACGGTATCTAGTTGATGCTGCTTGGCGCACTGGCGGCCATAACATTACAAAGAACATCACACAGGATGGTGGTGTCGTCACCAACCTCCACCTCACGTCAAAGTACATTATTGTCGCGCTCGACAATGCATTCATCTACGTCTTTGACACCAAGGGCGAGAACCAGAAGACGCTGCAGGGCCATGTCATGGGTGTCTGGGCCATGGTTCCATGGGGCGACACTCTTGTCAGTGGCGGTTGTGACCGCGATGTCCGCGTATGGAATCTCGCTACAGGGTAAGTCCCCCCCCCCCCCCAATATCCAAACACTACGATACGACAGGGCACAGATCTCTAATATAGATAGAGCATGCGTGCATACACTTCGTGGCCACACCTCGACTGTCCGCTGCCTGAAAATGTCTGACGAAAATACTGCAATCTCGGGATCCCGCGACACTACGTTACGAATCTGGGATATCAGCACCGGCCTTTGCAAGAACGTGCTGGTTGGCCACCAGGCTAGCGTGCGCTGTCTCGAAACCAAGGGCGACATTGTTGTATCTGGCAGCTACGATACGACGGCAAGAGTATGGAGCATCTCCGAGGGCCGGTGCCTGCACATTCTCCAAGCCCATTTCAGCCAAATTTACGCAATTGCCTTTGACGGTGTCAAGATTGCCACGGGCAGTCTTGACACAAGTGTGCGGATCTGGAATGCAGCTACGGGAGAGTGCCAGGCAGTTCTCCAGGGCCACACTTCGTTGGTAGGCCAGCTCCAGATGCGTGGTGACACGCTTGTGACTGGTGGCTCTGACGGTTCCGTCCGCGTGTGGTCTCTGTCTCGGTTCTGCCCCATTCACCGGCTTGCTGCCCACGATAATAGCGTCACAAGCCTCCAGTTTGATGATACGCGTGTCGTGAGCGGCGGTAGTGACGGTCGTGTGAAGGTGTGGGATCTGAAGACAGGCCAACTTGTCCGCGAGCTGATATCGTATGGTGATGCGGTTTGGCGTGTCGCATTCGAGGAAGAAAAGTGTGTTGCTATGGCGCTGCGTACGGGACGGACCGTCATGGAGGTTTGGTCTTTCTCGCCACCCGAAGATGCCCTTAACGACGGACCACTGGCGGTGACACAAGGTGGCGAGTTTGAAGCCCCATCATCACCGACACGACCAATGAGTGCCATGGCCATTGATTTCCCTAGGTCGCAGCCTCATGTGTCTGACTCTCCAGGGCCAGAATCGGCAGGGGCAGACATTGATATGAGTGATGATGGGCCGGGCACGGCACCGCTTCAGCAAGGTGGCTCGCCTTTCTTCCGAGATGACTAGTTGCACCTGCCAGAACTGATTCGAGCTCAAGTACCGTATTACCCGGCCGAAAGCTGTGAGCTGTGACATGGCATGCGGCTGAGCATCTGAGACGTGATTAGCCTAGATTTACAACGTGGGTAATAAGCATGGCGGTGTTGTGTTTTATATTTGTTCTTTATGCTCAGCGGGCGGCCATTCTGTCATTTACACAGTGTTTTCTGTTTTCCGTTGTCCGTTTTCTGAACATTGTTTATCGGTTCCCGTCTGGGTGTTATTCGTCCCAGAGAAGCATGTCCGGTTGTTTAAGTTCCTTCTATTCTCTTTTCCTTTTCCTTTTCCTTTTCCTTTTTTCTCTTAGCTACGCACCCTATTCCCCCACTATAAGTCGCATTATACATTTTAACTGCCGTTTGCGATGCCGAGAACGGCTCCCAGCCTGCTCAGCTGGCTGTTGCCCCGTGTACTATGCATGTTGATGCTCCTGTGAGATGTGCCATCTTACTAGGCCTGCTTCTGCATTTGCTGTCAATATTTAAACGAGTGCGCCTTGTGTTTGGGACCGTGGCATCCGTGGGTGAGGCATATCGCTGCCTATCATCTCTATCTTATAATGCGTTTCTTCATGAATTGACTAGATAGGTCATTTAGAACTGCATTGAACATGACGTTGAGTTTTAAGGAAAATAAAATGCAAGACGTTGTGGTACTTGGTGACCGAGTTAGCTGACATGATTCATGGCATAATCAACATAAAGGCGACAGGTGGCACAGCTGACACATATTATAAATAGTGCTCAGTACGACGGTCGTACTGCGTGTGTGTTCTCTGTGTGTTGTTATTCTGAAGACTGACTAGATGACCACAGTTGCTCCTTCCCTTTGCTATTCACATCTTCCTGGTTTGCTGCTCTTGTTATTCGCGCTCTCTTTTTCTGGCGAGAGCAGCGGCATAGCAGAAGTGGGCCGCGCTTGTCGTCGGGCTGATATTGTAGCGAGCGGCGGGAGCGAGTAACTAACGAGCAAGGAGGGTGTAAGTAGCAGCGAGATCGGGTTCTTTCCTTGGCCTTCTGTATCTTATCTTGCGTGTCTCCTAAAATACAGGCAGCTGTCTGCTGTATGCCTTCTGTATCTGCCACGCTTCGAGCGCTTTAAACCGTTGGGGTTGAGGTTGCTGTCAATTGCGCCTTGCCTTATTTGGCTAGTTTCCCAACTCGTGTCCTTAACCAGAGCGACATGGTAGCTCCGCACCCCGTCCATGATTGGTCACACCGCTGCTGCCAGCCCAATGGCTCTCTTTTTACAGCGTGTTTTTTTCTTTTTTATGGGCATCGTGTCTCTGGCGCCGCTCTGTTGTCCTCTGTTATTCTCGCTTTTCTTCGGAGGTGTCCCCAAGAAAAGTCCGGTGTAATTATGCCCAAGCTGTCTGCCAGTTTTTTGACCCTGGTCCCTTTTTCCTAATTTATTTTGAAAGTTTAGGACTTATTTTCCTATTTTCCTATTAAACTTTACATTTTAGCATTTATTTTGCTATTTTATCTACTCGGGTTTTCACTGAGGTTTTTGTTTGCGGTGCCCCCCCTGTGGCTCGCACCTTCCTCCCCTAATTCCCCTGCCCCCCTCGCTCGCTCCTTCCCTTCCGTTTTATCTCTCGCTCGTAATTACCCCTAGCGGTTCTTTTTCTTCACGATCTCCAATCCCGCGCATTTTGCTCTTGTCTCCTCTAGAACTTTTGCCTCACTTCTTCTCTCTCCTATCCCCTCATCCTCCCCTCCCACCCGTTTCTCGCTCCAATTGTCGTCGGTCTTCTCCCCCGACGGTATCAATCGAGCATTTCTCTTTTTATTTCTGATTCTTTTTATACTCTCCGACAAACCGTCCACAATGTTCTCGCGTGCTGCGCTCCGCGCTGGCCGTGTTGCCGGCTCTCTGCGGCCTTCGGCGGCCCCGGCCATGCCTGCCCGTGCTGCTGCCTTTGTCGCCCCCTCTACCGCCAACTCCTCCCAGACCTCCGCCGCTTCCCGGAGGTCAGTCACGACCGACGCTGCCTCCGCACACGTCGACAAGAGCGCCGTTCCCGAGTCCGACGATGAGAAGTTCACCATCAACCTGAGCGATGAGAGCTTCGAGACCTACGAGCTTGACCCCCCTCCCTACACCCTCGAGACCACCAAGAAGGAGCTCAAGAAGATGTACTACGACATGGTGACCATCCGCCAGATGGAGATGGCTGCCGACCGCCTGTACAAGGAGAAGAAGATTCGTGGTTTCTGCCATCTGTCCACTGGTCAGGAGGCTGTTGCTGTCGGTATTGAGAACGCCATCACCCCCGAGGACGACGTTATCACTGCCTACCGTTGCCACGGCTTCGCCTACATGCGTGGCGGTGCTGTCAGCAAGATCATTGGTGAGCTGCTGGGTCGCCAGGGCGGTATTGCCTACGGCCGTGGTGGTTCCATGCACATGTTCGAGAAGGGCTTCTACGGTGGCAACGGCATTGTCGGTGCCCAGGTCCCTGTCGGTGCCGGCCTGGCTTTCGCCCACAAGTACGAGGGCCGCAAGAACACCAGCATCATCCTGTACGGTGACGGTGCCAGCAACCAGGGCCAGGTCTTTGAGGCTTTCAACATGGCCAAGCTGTGGAAGCTCCCCGCCCTGTTCGGCTGCGAGAGTAAGTTCCATTGTTTCCTTATTAGTCTTTGTTTATTGTCTTTCATCTTAGATTTTGCATACTAACAGCCCAGACAACAAGTACGGTATGGGTACTGCCGCTAACCGGTCGTCTGCCCTGACTGACTACTACAAGCGTGGTCAGTACATCCCTGGCCTCAAGGTCAACGGCATGGACGTTCTTGCCGTCAAGGCCGCTGTCCAGTACGGCAAGGAGTGGGCCACCAACGACAACGGTCCCCTCGTCCTTGAGTACGTCACCTACCGCTACGGTGGTCACTCCATGTCCGACCCCGGCACCACCTACCGCACCCGTGAGGAGATCCAGCGCATGCGCTCTACCAACGACCCCATTGCAGGTCTGAAGCAGAAGATCATCGACTGGGGTGTCGTCACCGAGGAGGAGCTCAAGGGTCTTGACAAGGAGGCCCGTAGCTACGTCAACGGCGAGGTCGCCATTGCCGAGGCCATGGACGTCCCTGTTGCCAACCTGGACGTTCTGTTCAACGACATCTACGTCAAGGGCAGCGAGCCCTCTTTCATCCGCGGCCGTACCGCCGATGAGATCCGCTACTTTGACTAAGCGAGTCGACCGACTTGCGGCGGCAATGGTGGAAATGCTACAAAGGCAAAACGGCGTGCAGATTGGTCGAGGCCGTGGGCAGCAGCCCATTGCATTTGACGGTGTAAGAGAAGGGCATCTTGTGGATAGAACGAGCTTCAAACTTCAAACACGTGCATTTTCTAGAGGTGCCTAATGCGATGAAGCATACATTTATATAATTCTTTCTTTTTCTAAACAAAACTCAGTTACTGTTTCTCTCTCATTTTGGTCATCTGCTTCTATCGTTTATACTTGCCATGTACATGCCTGATGAACGCATACTTGCAATCGCTGATGTTTCAAGCCTATTCTTCACTCACAATTGTACTTATGTTAGATCTCTAGCAAAATAGGATAACCGTGTCCACACTTTGAACTCTGACAGGCTTCCATCTTGGTCGTACCTTTTGTCGTTTTGTCGTATCAATCCATCTCGAAAGTGATAGCTAGTCGGGCCCAGCGGTGGCTATTATTCAGTTTATGATCCAGTCTTCAAGGAAAAAAAAAACAGTTGCTAGCCCTTGAAACGATCCGCCTGTTTCGAACATTATATACAAAAGTAATGGCTTGTGCCCGGTATCGTCACTTTTGTACTTGGTCAACTCGACTCAGTTCGATGTACCTTTGGGATTGCCTCTTTCGGCAACGAGCGCAAGGCTGCGAGCTAGTTATAAGTACAGTCACGTGCATCTATATCACGTGGATACGTTTCTGTCAAATCGCCCAACAGGCACCTCGGTGCCTATTAAACTGGCAAAACGCGTCTTGTACCCACTTTAAAGCGCGTGCCTTCCCGTTCCAATTATACCTCTGGCTATGGAGGGAGAGCTCGCTGCACGCCTGCCTCCTGCCTATATTACTCCAAGATCAACAACGACTCCCAATCGTCTGGTACTGCCTAGATTTGCGACGAATACAAAAGCCACTCAACCCATAGACGACCCAGTTCTCGGGTCTACTTCTGCTAGGTTCTCATTGTTCACTCCCAGCAAACACCCCTCTTCATTCCACAGTGGCTTCGCGATACCTTGTCCGGCTTGCACCCAGTGCCGCTTCATCTGCAACCAGACCCTGTACCAGTGCCTTCCGGATCAACACGGGCAGTATCATTGCAAGTGCACCGCCAGGAGTGCACACAGTCCCAGTCAGATCCGGCTCTGTGTTTCGACAATCTTTCATCGTCTCGCCCCGACCCCTTGTCGCCCCGCCTCGCACCATGGCGCCGCCCAGCAAACAGTCGACACTGGGGTATGTGAAGCCGTCTCAGACAACATTGGGGCATGTGATCCGGTGATAGAAGCATAGCAGAAAAGATGCGAGCACTGCAGTGGGCTAACAATGTGCAGAAAGTTCTTCGGAACTCCCGGCAACGCCCGGCCAGCACCGCAGCAACAAACGAAGTTGTCCTTTGCGACCAAGTCCAGTGGCAGCAGCTCATCCAAAGAGAACATAGCGCCAGAAAAAGGTCCGTTTATGCACAGGATTTTGTCTATCGCAATATATATGTATCGGGGCTAACTGTACAGACAAGAAGAAACGGCTGTCCGACGACGAGGCAGATATCAAGGACGAGTCGGACGACGAGGGTGTGAGAGGACCGGTAGCCAAGCGAGCCCGCAAGAGCCGCAATGTCATTGAGGATGATGACGATGACGAGCTGGATAGCACCCCTGCAGCAGCTGTAATCAAGAAAGAGCCGACGGAGAGCAAAGGAAAAGACAAAGATACTGCCATGGCAGAGGCACCACCAGCAACGCCACCCCGGTCGCCTAAGAGAGCGGCATCACCTAAGAAGACAGTCTCGCCACCCAAGAAGACAGCCATAAAGGCAGAGGAAACCCACGACAAGGACCAGTCTTCGGCTACCGAGTCTAGTTCAGAGACAGACGACAGCGACGAGGATATCGAGGAGGAGACAATAGTCAAGAAGCCCAAGGCATTAGCCAAGGGCAAGGCCTCCAAAGCCGTTCTGGCCACCCCCACGACAGACGCATATCCTGACTGGAAGGCAGGCGAACCTGTGCCCTACGAGGCGCTGTGCCGCACATTCTCGCTGATTGAGCTGACCACGAAGCGCCTGATCATCATGGAGTACTGCTCGCTGTTTCTGCGCCAGGTCCTGCGCCTAACACCCGGCGATCTGTTGCCTACCGTTCTGCTCATGATCAACAAGCTTGCTCCCGATTATGCCGGTATTGAACTTGGCATTGGCGAGTCGCTTATCATGAAGGCCATTGGCGAAAGTACGGGCCGTAGCTTGGCCGTAATCAAGCAGGATCAAAAGGAGATTGGTGATCTGGGTCTTGTGGCGGTCAAGTCGCGCTCGACCCAGCCGACAATGTTCAAGCCCAAGCCCCTGACTATCCAGACTGTGCACAAGGGTCTCATGGGAATTGCCACCGTATCTGGAAACGGAGCACAGCAGCGCAAAGTTGACAGCATTAAAAAACTGCTGTCGTCAGCCGATGCGCGGAGCAGCCAGGGCCGCGTGGACATTAGCAAGGACAAGGGCGGGCCAAGTGAGGCTAAATTCCTGGTTCGGTTCCTCGAAGGAAAGCTGCGTCTTGGCCTTGCTGAGAAGACTGTGCTGGTGTCTCTGGCGCAAGCTGTCATCCAGCACGAGGCTCGTATCGCCGGAAAGCCTGCCACACCAGCAGATATCGAGAAGGCCGAGGCCATGCTCAAGACCGTCTACAGGTATATCCCCCCTCACCCCATATTATGACATGACCGTGAACTAACTTCGTAGTGAACTCCCGAGCTATGATATCATTGTGCCAGCCATGCTGGACCATGGAATCATGCACCTCAAGGAGAACTGCAAGCTGCATCCGGGTATTCCCCTGAAGCCGATGCTGGCCAAGCCGACCAAAGCAATCACAGAGGTGCTCGACCGATTCGAGAACCAGACCTTTACCTGCGAGTACAAGTACGACGGCGAGCGTGCACAGATTCACTACGTCGCAAAAGAAAGCGGCGAGCCTGGTACACCAAAGGACGGCCTGACTGCCATTTTCTCGCGCAACTCGGAGGATCTGTCTAAAAAGTACCCCGATATTCTGGCCAAGCTGCATACATGGGTCCGCCCCGAGACGAAGAGTTTTGTGCTGGACTGTGAGACCGTCGCCTGGGACGTCGATGAGCGCAAGGTGCTGCCGTTCCAGCAGCTGATGACCCGCAAGCGGAAAGACGTCAAGATTGAGGACGTCAAAGTCAAGGTGTGTGTTTTTGCCTTTGACCTGCTCTACCTCAACGGCGCTGCTATTGTCGAGCAGTCGTTGCGGTCGCGTCGTGACCTGTTGTCAAAAGCATTTTCCCCTGCCGAGGGCGAGTTCGCCTTTGCGACGCACATGGACGGCCAAGAGCTGGAGTCGATTCAGACATTCCTGGATGAGAGTATGAAAGCTTCCTGCGAGGGCCTGATGGTCAAGATGCTCGACGGTGCCGAGAGCGGGTATGAGCCCAGCAAGCGTTCGCGCAACTGGCTCAAGATCAAAAAGGATTACCTGTCGGGCGTTGGCGACTCGCTCGACTTGGTGGTACTGGGTGCATACTTTGGCAAGGGCAAACGCACGTCGGTGTATGGTGCATTCCTGCTTGCGTGCCGCAACGCCCAAAACGACACATACGAGACGATCTGCAACATTGGCACAGGATTTAGCGAGGCGGTATTGGACGAACTGCACGAGCAGCTGGGCAAGATTGTGATTGACCGGGCCAAGCCATTCTACGCGCACAGCGCTGGTGGCCAGCACCAGCCGGATGTGTGGTTTGAGCCGCGGTACGTGTGGGAGGTGCGCACGGCTGATCTGACGCTGAGCCCGCGGTACAAGGCCGGCAACCACGAGGGTGTCGACGGCTCAGGCGAGCAGCGCGGCATCAGTCTGCGCTTCCCCCGGTTCATCCGTATCCGTGACGACAAAAAGCCGGACGAGGCAACAACATCGCGGCAAGTGGCGGAGATGTACCGCAAGCAGGAGAGCGTCACCAAGAGCAAGGGCCCTGCTGTCGATGACGACTACGAGTACTAGACAGTGTTGCTCTCGTTTGTATTTTGTTTCTGTTTTGTATCTTAATATATTTTTGGCATATCTTGTTCGTGTGTTTCTAATGTTGCGTTGCGTCACGTCAATCCTCTCATTTATAGTTGGCTTGTTTCTGGGTTGTCTTGAAATAATGTTGAATGTCATTACAGTGAACTATCGCTTTCTATAGAAATTTTTCTTACTTGGTTATCCAACGCTATGATGCACGCCTTTTACTGTCTGCCTCTCCTACAAGATAGACTCGCGCTGGAGTCCCGGGCTCACTGGCTCTCCATCCACGTCGAGGATATCTGAGCTTCCATGCAATAGGCCGTGGTCCTCGGCGGCTCCGGCGGCGCTGTTGTGGCTGGCGCGTGCCGAATTGCCGCCTCTGCCGTGTGTGCGGATGCCGTTGTCGTCGCTGCGCCGAGACTCCTCGGCCCCATTCAGCACATACCACACATCCTTCTTTGTGAGCAGGCCCTGCAAAACACCACGGTCGCTGAAGAGCACATACCGCAGGCCCAGCTTCTGGAAATAGTTGACGACCAAGTGAAGGCTCGACCGCGATGTCAGGGTTAGCGGCGTCTGGTCCATCCACGGACGCAGGTCCAGCGTTGTACGGGGATCGGCCAGTGGCTGGTGAGAAAAGAAGGCCTCTGTCTCATCCGGCGGCAGCGACCGCGGCGGTTGTATGGCCGCCTGCAGAGTGTAGTCGAGCTCGGCGCGCGAGATGTAGCCCAACAAGATGGCATCGCGGGGATCTGAGATGATGGGGAAGCCGCGGTACGGGTGGGCGTCGAGAATGCGCCGCAAGCTGGCGACGGTGTGGCCGGTGGCCGTGAGCACGACAAGATCCTCCGTGCGCGACATGACATCGGCAGCAGACACGTCGGGAATAATTATTTCCTCGCTGTTGTCTAGGTAGGGGTACTCGTTGAAGGAGATCCAGGCCTCATAGATGCCGCGCCGAGAGAAGGCATCGCCCACCCACTTGGAGATCATGACGGCCACCATGATGGGCAGCACATATGTCAGGGCGCCTGTGAGCTCAAACACGATGACGACAATGGAGACAGTGACACGTGTGACGCCTGTCAAAGCAGCAGCAGCACCAACGATGGCGTACGTGCCCGTTGTGACACACGAGACGTCAGGTTCGCATGCCTGAAAGGGGAAGAAATTTGGATGGTTGTGCTGCCAGATCTCCATGACGATACCGACGGCACGGCCGGTCAGGGCACCGATAGCCATGGAGGGCAGAATAATGCCGGCTGGGATCTGCAGGCCGAAGGTGATGGCGGCCAAGAAGAAGCCGAGGACAGCAGCAAAGAGCAGAAGCACAATAGTGCCAGCAGTTGCAGCACCTGTCTTGCAGAGGCCAAACTGGTCGTCGATGAGGGTGGCACACTCGGAGAAGAGGTTGGACACGAGCTCCGAGGACTGGGCGCGCATGTAGAGGTTGGGGTAGTTGATGAGGGCAGTCAGCAGGGCGACAAGAATGACCTGGACGATGGGGCCAGGCATCCAGGAGTGGTTGGCTTTCTTCCATTGGGCAATCCACATGTTTGCCCTGATGAAGAGGCCACCGTAGATGCCGCCAAAGATGCCGAGCAGCGCAAAAGGCACGAGCTCAAAAGCATGCCAGCCAGACGTGTAATGGACTTGGTAAAGCACAAGCTTGCCGGACCGGAAAGGGTCGAGGGCCTGCAGCACAAAGGCAGCAGTCATGGCACAGACAAAGCTCTGCCACATGGTCTTGTCGGGAAAGTAGTACGAGAGGGTCTCGAGACTGAACAAGACGCCTCCAATGGGCGAGCCAAAAGCGACGGAGATGCCAGAGGCTGATGCAGCCGAGAGCACCTCTCTCCGGCGAGCTGCTGGTGTTAGCCTTGGACTTCTGAGACAGGGGTTTCAAGATGCAAGACAGCCTACCTTCATTGGTGTTGATACTGGGGAAGAGCTTGATGAACAGATTGGCACAGCAGCAGGCGACATGGACAAAGGGTCCCTCTTTGCCGAGCCACATCCCAGACGCCACAGCAAGACACTACCACATCACTGTCAGTACCCTGTTCTTATCCAGACGTCGTGTGTGCGTGCGTGCAACCTACCAGTCCGAGCGACTTGATGACCAACGTCCAAGCACCGAGGAACCTGCGGATGACGAAGCCGCCCAGCATTGTCTTGATCTCGGGGATACCGCTGTGCTTTGCATAGATTGCATAGTCCTTGACAAGGAGAGATGCGCAGACGGCAAAAGTAATGGACAGCCCAATGAAGAAGAAGTACTCAATAAACCACTTGCCGAGCCCCGACGACTGCACGCCCAAAGCCACAGCCCACGGACGCCAGCCGTCACACTTGGCGCCCTCGTCGTACCCCATGCAGCAGAAGCCGTGGTTGAGGTAGAAAGCACCACCGTCTGTGCCGCCTGATCTGCAGTAGCCCGTCTTGAGGTCGCCGAGCCAGTCCGAGGCAACATCGATGCCGGCTGCCAGAGTGCCCATGGCAAGGCCTGTCATCACCAGCACGACCCAGACCTGGCCCGCGTCAAGCAGTCGCCGCACATGGCCCAGGACACCGCTAGTGCCGGCCACAAGCGCACGCTGCCGTTGGCGTTCCTTGTTGTACTCAAAGATCCAATCAATGGCCGTCAGATCCTCGTACCCGACACGCCGGCCGAGTCCCTCAGTGTACCAGTCGACGACGTTGGCGATGCCGGTCCCGGTTTTGGTATGGGAGGGGCCGTTGCCGCTGCCGCCATTGCCGTCAAAGTCTATGTTCAGGTGGCTGGGGCTGCCGCCGCTGCTGCCGCCCACGACGCCCTGCGTCTCAAAGTCTTGGTCAGGCCCCAGAGTCCCCATGCCACCGGCTACTCCTCCGGTCCCAATGTCATGAGCGTATGGAGACGACGATGTCGTTGCTTGGTCCATGCCGAAGGTGTGTAGGATATTGCGCGCCGACTGTGGCAGGAAGCTGGCCTGCTGTTTCTGTCGCCGCTTGAATGACATTGGCTCGTTGAGCTCTGATGATTGTATTGGAAGCTCGTCGTCATCGCCATCGCCACCATCGTCGTCGCCGTCATCGTCATCGCTGCTCTCTTGCTTCGTCGGCTTGCCTTTCGGTGCGGTTCTCTGGCTAGTGATGTCACCGCCAAGCAAATCTACAGACTCTATTCCAGCATGGTTCGCCATAGCATGTGTACTCCCGCGTCTGCCTCCGCTTCTGCCTCCTTTTTGTTTGTTGGCAATGCTTCTGCCTGCTGCTGATAAAGGTGCCATCGCAACCGATCACCGGCCCGTCATCGCAGCTCGAGGAGCTTCGCTAGACCAGAGCTTCGGATTGCGCTTCGAGATCAAGCTTGTAGAGGGGAGATTCGGATAATCAGTGGTCTATTCGGGGCTTGGAGCTGATGTCGGCTAGATTTTGTAAGTGGCGCAAGAGATGTAAGAGGTGTCGTCGAGATTAGATGTGCTGTCGGGTAGTCGCGTGGCGCAAGAGATGTAAGAGGTGTCGTCGAGATTAGATGTGCTGTCGGGTAGTCGCGTGGCGCTTTGAATGCTGATGGGAAGGTGCGATGCGCAGCATATGTATGTACGTAAGTGGCAGGTTACCGCATGGCTGGCCGCTAGCGATGAAGCAGGAGGCTCCTTCCGGTTGTAATAGGTGTCACTGTGCTGTATTTAATGTTTTTAAGGCCTCTGCATTAGCGCCCCTATTTTGAACGGTGACTAAGCAGCCATTCACGCAGCGTCTTACATTCTCGCCTTCGCCTCATTTCAATCAAATCATACAGTACCGTAGTTAAATCAAAATGTATTTTAAATTATTCACTATATACACCGCCTGTGTCATGTTGTGTGCGGCTTCGCCAGGCCATATTTCAGAGCCTCAGACAGTTGCCATGCAGGGTCTGCCAAAACTACATACTGTAAGTACCACCTTTATGCGAGGCTGGCTCGAGCACTAACATGCCTCCCGCCTTCTGTTTTGGTCGCTGTAGCTCGTCCAGGTGGGGCTCCATGACATCAAGGATCTTCTCTCATTTTCTATGCGACCGCTTCAACTTCAGCCTGGCTTCAAGAGACGGACAAGAAATCTTGTGCAATTCAGGATTGTAGCTACCGAAGCTTGATTTATCGCCAAAGAGACAACTCGATATGTTCTTGCCTCGACCATAGCACATACAGTCGAAAAATATGGCAGCAACGAGTGAGAACCCCACGGCGGCAGCCTCTGGCCAGCTTCAAGGAGACCCTCTCCCCGCGGATAAGATGGACGTCGATGCCCAAGACAACCCGGGAGGTGAAGCAGAGCTTAAAGACCCAACTGTTTCCCGCATCGAGCAGCTACTGCGGACCAAAGACGACACATCGCGCTTCGTGGCCTTGGCCCTCCTCAAGGCAGTCCTCGACAACCAGGACACGCCAAAGGCAGCCTCGCCCGAATCTCTTCTGCGGCTATGGAAGGCAGTACCCGTCAAGTTTCTGGATAAACTGCTTCGGGCAGGTCTCAATGAACAGCCGGAGGCCATCACTTCCTCATCATCTCCAACTCCAGCTTCCGCCCCGGCGTCGACGGCGCATATGCGGGACCTCGCTGTCGCCGTTTTCCATACTTTCGCCGTGCGCATTCTACCGCCAGAACGGCGGGGGGACCTCCGCCTCACCGGGCGCATTCCTCTGCTAGTCGAACTACTATTGAATGCCCCCTCCGAAGCAGCTCTTCCCACCTCTGCCACCCTTGCCACCCCTGCAGCCACATCATCAACACCGGAAAATGTCTCGAACCTCATCCTTCAGACTCTAGTGACACTGGTCGGTCATGAGCAAGGCGCTGCTTCCTTTTACAGGACTGTCGACGACTACAGCCCGCTCACAGAGCTCGCACCGTCCCAGCCCCTCGTCCTAGACATATTGCTGTCAATCTGGCTGTATGGATTTCTGGCGGCCGTGGACACTGTTGATGAAATCCACGACATCACCGACACGCTCCAGGCTACCATGCCCAAGCTTGTCGCCGCATTCAGCGGCACCGACGGTGTCACCCTTCTCGATTTTATCACCAAGCTGCTAAGGGGCGCCTTGTTCATCAGCTCAGATTCAAATGCAGACCTCATGCCATCTGCCGACAGCTCAAAGGTGTGGCTGCGGCCGGTGGTCGGATTCATTCGCCGCCTCGCTGCCAACCGGCCCACGGCAAGATCACGCGCTGCCTACACATATGCTGCCAACACGCTGCTGCAAGTCTTCCCGGGGACTGCTGAGGATCTCTTGTTTGGCAACAACAGCAGCAACTCGTCTGATGACAGTGATGGATCCTTTGCCCACTTGTTCATCAGCCTTCTACTAGTCGATATCCGTGCTACTCTGCCGGGCCTCCTATCCCAGATCAACAACAAAGACACTTACGCCAGCACGGCCTCGCGTCTTGCTAGTGCCTATGATGTGCTGAATGCGTTTGTTGCCTATCTCATGCAGAGTATGGAAGACGATGAAGAGGGCGAAAATGAAGGCGATAACGAAGGGCGTGAGCCAGTCAAGCTGGCACTATCGGCTGACAATATCTTGCGCTTCCGTACTACCATGTCTGAGGCCATGTCGGTCACAGCCGAGTATCTGCGCGATCGTTGGGATGCTGCCATCTCTGGTGCCCTGGGCTTACATCCCGACGCACGCACCGGTTGGAACAGCACCCCTACTGGCAGCAAAACTGCTACTTTTTCTCACGCCCTCGATGCTGCGGGACTTCCCCTGACCTGGGACTCTGCCGATGACGAGATGATTGCTAGCCGTGACCCGCTGGTCCTCGCTGCTGTGCGCACCTTATCACTGTGGCTCCGCGAGGATGAAAATACCACTCTTCGCCGTGAGGCTCTGGGTCTAATAGACATGTTTATAGATCTCTATTCAGCCTCAGAGTCAGCTCGCAGCCATGATATTCGCTTACCTATCATCGATGCTCTGGAGGGTATTTCGTACATTGACCTGCAGGACGTTGCCGAAGATGACGATGACGACGCTACGGGTGGCAATGAGGCTGGCATTGACCGCAAGGCGATCGCAGTGCTGCTAGATCACGGTGTTTGGAAAATACTTACGTCGGATATTTTGTCCATTCTGGAGAGCTCGGGAGAACACCAGGGTGCCCAAGCCGAAGTCGAGGCTTACCGGGGCGTGCGCATTGCAGCCTTTCTTCTTCCTATTGTCGTAAGCGAGTCATCTGGTGCACCCCCCGAAGAGTGGATGGACTTTATCACCCGCGTTGCCGCATGGTCGGGGCCAAATGACGGCGAGAAGGCACGCAATGGGGTTATTGCTGCCCAGTGCCGTGTTGCTGCGCTACAGCTTGCCGCACAACTGGCCCATGGCCTGCGTCCGGCCATTCATCGTCGGTATCAACACTCCATTAGTGCACTCCGGGGCCTTGCCTCCCAGATGCAGTGCTCGCTGAAAGCCCCAATACCACCACGGCTACAGGCAGACCTGGCCGACGTTGTAGATATGCTTCGGTAAAGTACAAAATAGATATTAGTTAATAATCAAATAGTCAAATGATCAAATATTGAATAATAAAAACACAAAAACGTTAAAAAAGGACTTTGTCAATTTCGTCTCCAAGAGAAGCAACAATGCTTACCACTTCATATCATAAAAAGTACCCAAAATATGGTATTCAGTAATGGTGCAGAAAATAAAGACCTTGTAGAAATGAAACAACAAATAAACGATAAAGAAAAGACAATTCACAATAATAAAAATAGTAGTAGTAATAAACAGGTAGTTGGTGAAAATAGAAAAGAAAAGAAAACTTAAGATAAAAAAGAATGAACATGAGAAGTAAAAGATAATAACGCGAAAAGTAGAAATAATAGAAAATTATAAGAGAAACAAAAGCGAAGCCAAATTACAACATTTATTCAAAATTGCATAAAACCCTGAAGGTTTAAAAAGAATTGGTCGGTGGAAGTTGCGTGCTATCGTTTGTTTCCTCAGTTGGAAACATCCTCTTCAACCCAGCCGTTCAGGCCACCTTGAATGGCTAGGCCGAAGCCGGCACCCATGCCGCCAAAGCTGGCCTGATACTGGTGGCCACGACGCTCGCCGCCCTCGGTGCCACCAGGGCCGTTGCTCTGGCCGTTGCCGCTGTTCTCGAAGCCTGGGGCGAGAACAGGCAGACTAACAGCACGGTTGTGCTGGCCGCGGGGGTTACCAGGAGCCAGGAGGCCACCGATGGTGGTCGTGCCGTTGGAAGTGGCAGGGGCGTTGGCGTTGTAGCCGTTCGACATGCTAGCCGACTGCTGGTGGCCGGAGATGATGGGGCCCTGGGGAACCTCGAGGGTGAGCTCAGAGGCCGGCGAGGCAGCAGTGCCAAAGAGGGCAGCCTGCTGGGCAGCCAGAACATGGTGCTGCTGCTGCTGCTGTTGGGCAGCCTGCTGAGAGACGTGGCTCAGGTACATCGTCAGAGCATTGCTGGTAGAATTGAAGAGCGTCACGGCAGGCTGAGTGTTGTTGGGCGACGTGGCGTTTGTCGGAGAGCCGCTGTTCTGGCTAGAAGTGTTCTGCGGAGGCGGCGGCGAAGCGATACGGCTGTTCTCGTTGGTGGGCGACTGGGCACCACCGCTGCCACCCTGCTGGAGCTGGCGCGGAGCATTGCCGCAGCGATCCTTGCCGAAGTTAACCTTGAACTTGCGGTATTCCTCCTTGCTGCGAATGGCCTCGATGGCCTTAATCGCATTGGCAATGTTTGTAAAGTTGACAAACGCACAGCTCTTCTCGCGCAGAGTGTTGACCAGCTCAATCTCGCCGTACTCGGTAAAGTCCTGGCGAAGACGCTCCTCCGTCCAGGTCTCGTCCAGGTTGCCAATGTACACATTCCGCGATGCACCGCCGCTGACAGCCAGGGCGATAGCTGGAGGCAGAGCGCCCGAGTGCTTACCCCAGCCAATCTTAAGGCGGCGGTTGTGGATCATCAGGCCCTGCAGGTTGCTCAGCGCATAGAAGGAAGCAGCGGCAGTAGGGTCGATGAAGGTGACGAAGCAAATGTGCTTGTCGGGGATGTAGCGGACGTGGTGGAGCAGGCCACCGCGAACAACGTTGCAAACCTCTTCAATGGTAGTTTCGGGGTGGATGTTGCCCAGGTAGATTGTGCGGTTGCCCAGGTTGCTGATACCACCGGCAGTGGTGGCAACGGCGGCAGCGGCGACCGACTGCTGAGCCAGAGCGTTGGAGATGATGTCACGGTCAGCACCAGTCAGCATGTGGGCATAACCAGGGGCAATGCCGAGGTACTGGGCGGCGTTCTGCTGCTGAGTCTTGGAGACATAAGCGCAGCGGTCCTTGCCGTAGTAGACACGGCGGGGGTTCTGCCACTTGGCCTCCTGGGGAAGCTGGGTAACAGCCTTGATAGCATTGGAGATAGACAGGAAGTGGATGAAGGCAATGTTCTTCTCCCGGACCAGCTTGATGGTGTCAATGGCACCAAACTTGCCCAGGTCCTCACGCAGCTCCTCGTCGGTGATCTCGTCGGGGAGGTTGCCCAGGTACACATTCCGCGAGGCGCCAGACTGCTGAACAGCAAGAGCGACGGAGGTAGGGACCTGAGAGGGCTTGCCCCAGCCGACCTTGACATCCTGACCCTTGATGCAGAGCTTTTTCAAGATGGCATCAGAGTGGAAGTGGGTGGCGGAGCTAGCATCCAAGAAAGAGATGAAGGCGCAGTTCTTGTCGGGCAACATGCGAACGGACTCGATCTGGCCGCTGCGCACATGGCCTAGCAGCTCCTCGGCGGCGGTGTCGGCTGGGATGTTGCCCAGGTAGACGGTGCGGCTAGTACCGCTAGCAATACCAGGAGACATGATAGACGGGGAAGTCGGGCCCTGCATTGGCACCTGAATCTGGCCATTGACGTTGTTGAAGGCGCCATTAGGAGACTGGGGCGAGTAGAACTGGGGAGCACCGTAGGCAGAAGGCGAGACCATTGCCTGGTAAGCCTGGGGTGAAATGCCCTGGGGATCAGGGCTCTGCTGGCCGAGCTGCTGGCCGTTCAGCTGCTGCTGCTGGAGTTGGTGATGTTGGTTCTGCTGGGCCTGCTGGTAGCCGAGCTGGCCCTGGAACTGGGAGTTGGCAAAAGCCGCAGGGGTGCCGGGCTGGAAGGGGCTGCCCAGCAGAAGCTGGGAGGGGAGAAGAGAAGAGAACTGCATGTCAAAAGCAGTGCCAGGAGTGGTCATGTCGGCGGGGGCGGTAGTCGAAGGAGGAGGTTGCTGGGTCATGGACTGGGTGTTGATGCTGGGGATGTTGGCACGGCGCGGGTGACGGTCACCGAAGCTGCTGATGTTGGAGGTGAAGGCACCGTGGGAGAAGCCGGTATCGCTGTTGGAGGGCTTGGAAGCGTGGCCAAAACGACCACCGTTCGGGCCAGACTGGCCGCCGACCGGGGCGTTGATGTCCTGCATGCCGAGCAGATGAGGCGGGACAAGACCGTCCCGCGAAACGTGAGATAAAACCGCCGTTTTGACTGATTCTTCGTGCCCTTGAACTGGGCACGCGAGTAGCACAAAAGAGCCGGGAGTGGGGAGTAGGCGGAGGGTGTCGAGGAACGTATGGGTCGGGCGAGCGTAGAGAATGGAAGAAAGACGAAAGACGTGTAGACTTCTCGAGAGAAATCCAAACACGCCGATTTCGGGTGTCGAAGACAAGCTGATTGGAAGTATATTTTTATATAAAGAGGTAGCCAAAAATCGAGTACAAAAGATGCTGGGTATCGAAGAAGCAGAAGGGATCAAAAGATCAGGGGTCGTCGAGAAAAAGAGCGGCGGCCGATGGTTGGAAGAAGAAGCAGGTCAAACGAGAGCAAGCTTACGAAGCTAGATGTTGTCGATAAGTTTTGAAGTTGCAAGTAAACGAGAGAAGACCGGAAAGGAAGAGAAGAAGGTTGAAGTAAATAGAAATGGATAGCAGGAGAATAAGGTAGATGGAACAAGGTAGAAAGAAAGAGAACGAGGCTGTAGCCGGTTGAAGAATCGAGGTCAGACCACGAGGAAGCGGATGACAACGAGGGAAGGGGAGAAGGAAGAGAGAGAGGATGAGAAGAGAGTAGAAGTAGAATAGAAGGAGAGAAGATGTAGAGGTACGATGAGAGAAGGTAGAGAAAGAGGGTCGAGAGGACGGAGCACAAGGTGGAGGAGGATGGGAGTGTCGAGACGAGGAGAAGAAAGTAGAAGAAGAAAAAAAAACGTCTGAAGAAAGCGAGGGACAAGAAAAAGAAGGAGCCGAACGAATGGACTGGGGAGTAGAAAGGAGAGAAAAGAAGACAATAAAAAGGCGGCGTGCAAATGAATGGAGGAGGACAACAAGAAGACGAAAAAGACTGAGAAAAGAGGAGAGAGAAGAGAGGAGAGAAGAAGAGTGGAGGAGGGAGAGGAGGATCGTAGGGATGGTGACCAGAGTAATACGGAGGAGTATACTGGAGTACTGCAGCTTAGCTAGAGTGCTACTGAGTACATATGAGTACCGTAGTAGTAGAGGGTAGAATGCAGTCGCGGGCAATCTCTGCAGAGGAAGGAGCACTGCAGCAGCAGAAGGAGCAGGCAAGAGCGACTGGGCTGGCCAGGGGATGTGGATTGGAAAAGGGGGAGTGAGGTCTCGTTGGGCGGTTTGTCGATTGCCCAAAGCGGACAGGAGACATTTAATTGGGGCGCGCTAAGTTTAATGAGGCCCGTTCAGGGGAAAACTGGTGCTGGCGTTGAGTACGGAGTATTACGATGTAGGGAAGGAGCCCTGGGAATAAAGACGAGTAAGGACTCAGTAGCTAGGTGTTGTGGTTTGTTCTCTACCCGGTATGCTTTCTTTGGAAGGAGCGATGGTGGAAGACTGAAGGGGAAAGTGTAAAGGGAAACTGCATCTAGTTGTCTGAACAGAGCCCGGCAAAGGCGAGGCAGGAGCAACATAGAACAGGAAGGCACGAGTGACAGATGACATGACAGACCGACTTGAACATGGCTGCGTTGCCTGACAGCGAATACGGAGTACTTACACATGTACGAGTACATGCGAGCGCTTGGTACGAATAACATTCTCATATTATTATTACCTATTACTTATTTCCTAATACCCATTACTTTTTTTTCAATATTTTCATTATCATAGTATGTATGCATGCTTGTTGGGCAAGCGGCTCCAGGGACAGAAGTGACCGCAACAGGCACGCAGACCCACCATCCAAGTCAGATAGGCAAGAGCGAGTGAGGCAGACAATCAGACACTCAAAAACAAGAAGAGGAAGGGGCATTCACGGCATCCGGCATCGAGAGATTACATAATGTGGGCGAGGAGCAGGCAATCTTGTTGCTTTATGCCGGAGAAATGGAAAGACGTACCATGCAAGTGTTGAGAGCTAAGTACATATTATGTAGAATTCGAGATTAAGAAGGATCTATCGTTTATAGAGGCTTGGATAATGAGAAGCTGTTTGCGGGTATTTGCATTGAGCATTGGCGCCTTGCTTTGTGTTGGCGTATTGAGACATTGGCCATTGACGTGCATTGTATTGGCCTGTTAACAAAGACGGGGTATGTTCAACAGCAGAGTGTTCTGGATTAGTATTTACAGTAATCAATACTGAGTGAGTCTGCTGCTTGGGTTCCACGCCGTTGATAGGACTTATCACTCCACAGAGAGGTGCATTTCTAACGGTCGCCAGCCGGAAACATGCTTGCTGAGAGGACAGGTCTGGTCTGGTCTATATTGCAGGTCACAAACTAAGATACACAAGCATGCAGATGAGTAGAATGGCAGAGTCTCATTTTGCGTATTCTTTCGAGATGTCAAGACGTTGAAGATGCAGGTCGTCGCTAGTTGTGTTATGTCAGCACCACTGAAGAAGACAATGATGGAAAGCGCGAGTGTCGTGGCTTCTTATTTCCTAACGAACGCGTCAAAGCACGCGGTGAATCTTCCTTGTCCATAAAATATACATATGTACATACATACCTTGAGATTGTATTGCCTGTTAGCGGGTGGTCTAGTGCACCGGCACAAGTAGTGCCAATACTAGACAGGGGCAGCCCTTTCTCAAAGAAAATAAGATTAGTTGCCCGGTAGCCCGTCGTAGCCTGTGCACTTGTAGAAGTATCGCCCGTGCCTTAGCGTGGCTAATATAGGGCAAAACATGGCACTGATACTTGCCAGTACATTGTATCCCAACATGCTCCCGTTTGAAGCTCATTTCGTCTATTTGCCATCTGCCATCTGCATTTATTCGGCCTGTTAGTGCTCGCGGGCCTTTTGTCTCTTTGAAAGTAAGATGTGTACATTTGTACATTCTGCCAAATAACGACCAAAGAATCTTGACCGTTGGGTTCAGTCTTGATGGCATCGTCTGGGGGACGGTGTGTCAGATGCAGAGTATATCTGGAGTCTGCGCATGCTGTGCCATGTGCAGATAGTGATGGGTTAAGATAGAGAGATGTGCACGGGAGATTCTGGGTGATCTGTACGATGTTACGATGTACCCTATTACTGTAAGTAGATAGCATGCTGATCAGAATGCAAGTCAACAGACGACGAAGAAAGAAAGAAGAACAAAGAAGAAAAGCAGTCGATAAGATGATGAGGATCATCATCCCTCGTCTTTAATAATAGAAACCACGTCTGGTATATTACATACAATGTACATCTAATACTATGTAGAGCTAGCAGTAACGGGCAATAATGAGCATGATTTATCCTGGCATCGTCTCCAGGGGTGTCTGTCGGGACTGTATGCGGTCGATTTGGCTGCAAAATACAGACCACTTGGGTCTGCATAAACTTTAAATCAAAGCCTCACAGCCCCATCTCGGGTGCGAGTAGTGATGCTCTTCCAGGTTCTAAGCCGGTGCATAGTATGATGTACATACAGTATCTTGCTTGTTCGTTAAAGCATCAAAGACAGCTGCAATATCGTCCTGGCCGCTAGCGTGGCATACACCTAGCATAACATAACACCTCTCGGCAATATTTACTATGCATAATATGGTGCCGGCTGGCTGGTCATTGAAGTCCTCGCACCCGTCACTCATCACTGAGAATAGTGAGTATTCCCACCTCCTACATAGTAGACCTTGTGCTCCGTGTGGAGCAATGCAGGCACATATGTCTTACAATGTAGGGGTCGCTATGGCACTGATACACCTTGACCACGGAGCTGATGGCTGACACTGTCGCCTATGCAATACGAGCACGAGACAAGTCAAGGGGAAAATGTAAAAAGGAAAGAGGTGAAAACAACAGCGGTAAAAGGAAAAAGGAAAAAGGAAATAAAGAAGAAGATAGAAAAGGGGGCCTGGGAAATTTGCAGACCAAGCACTTCAGCCAGTGCAACGCTATCCCGCTGGAAATACTACTCATACAGCTGACCTGAACTGGCAGCTCGATGGAGGAGCTGTCTACTTTGTATCTGTGCATAGTGATACATCGTACTCTTTCTTTGCCATCAGGCTGGGCCATCGATATCGTCATACAGAGTATTACTGAGTAAAGGCAGGACAAAAAGGGGCATTTCACCGTGGGTTAATTAGCTGATATAGCAGTCGATATACATTGTTGAACTAATATGATCCAGGCAGGGAAGAGAATAGATGAAGCGGCAAGATGAGCAGCTGAATATCTCGCCTACATGTGCTATGTATTTCTAGGTGCAAATATGGCGATATCTTGAGGTCGATGACTAAG
Source organism: Ophiostoma australiae (assembly GCA_022392945.1). Classification (NCBI taxonomy): domain Eukaryota; kingdom Fungi; phylum Ascomycota; class Sordariomycetes; order Ophiostomatales; family Ophiostomataceae; genus Ophiostoma; species Ophiostoma australiae. The sequence goes on from JAKRGJ010000009.1 coordinate 922,611, forward strand.
CAGCTACGGGGGCACTACTAGCAAGTACTACTAGATGATAGATTACCGACGGAAAGTGACAGAATGCGGAGAAAAGAAGGAGCTTGAAAGAGAAGGAAGGAAGAAAGGAAGGGGGAGGAAGGATGGTTGACAGAAGAAGGAACAAAGCCTCGCTGCATTCAAGGGAAGGAGCCGCCACTTCGCAGACGGAAAGGGAAGGGAAGGTCTGATCTACATAGTACAAAGACGTCTTGGAGTTGGCAAGAGGACGGGATGTCCGAGCGTTGACACGAACAGAAGGCAAGGCCAGTATTGGACGTGGCTCCGTGGTTCAATTCCAAAGATGGCTGATTGCAACAGGTATAGCCAGAGTTATTCTAATTGAAATCAACATGATTGACAAGACACAAAGTAAAGTATCAAGATTAATAGACAGTGACGATGAGGCATGTTTAATTCACTGAAGCTGCAAAAGCAGGGCGCTAGTCTTTTTCTGGAACAACAGAGACAACGTGCAGCATTCCGGGGGAGACCGAATAAAGAAGGAAAAGAAAACACCGGGGAAAGGAAGCAGACTGCCAAAAGAAACGAAAGGCTGTGAAGGGAGAGAGGGCTATAGCAGGCCAGCACACTAGCAGACATTGGCAGACATGATGCTTTTAGTCACAACGCATAATATAAATATAATAAATGTATAGTTTTATTGTTGACAGCTGGAAATCATGAGATATTATCGATCATCGATCATAGATCATATCATGCGACACCATAGATCATTGATCCAAGATCATGCAATAACAAAGCACAACACAAGCCTGCCCCGTCATTCCGTCCCTCGTAAACGCATACCACCGTGTCTATTAAACAAAGGAAACCTGAAAAGCAGAGATAAAAACACAAAATAGAACAAGAAATGAGAAATGAGAACAGACATCCACTGCCTTACGGCTTGGCACGGCCCATAAAGCGAGGGTACAGGCAGCAGGTGCGCACGGTGTGCTGGTGTGCCAGCCACGCCAGGAACCGCTCCAGGCCGAGGCCGTATCCGCCGTGCGGCGACGAGCCGTACTTACGCTGGTCCAGGTACCAGTAGTACGGCTCGGGGTTGAGGCCCTTGCCCTTGAACGCCTCCATCAGCTCCTCGTACTTGTCCATGCGCATCGAGCCGCCCACAATCTCGCCGACGTTGGGCATGAGCACGTCCACACTCTCCGTCACGCGCAGGTCCTGCGGGTCCTTCTTCATGTAGAAGGCCTTGACCTCGGCGGGGAAGTGCGTCAGCAGCACCGGCACGTTGAGCGAGTCGACCATCTTGCGCTCCGCGGCCTCGGCGATGTCGTCGCCAAACACGTGCGGCTCGCCAAACTCGTTGGGCACGGGGGGGTCCTGCGCATTGAGCCAGTCAATGGCATCCGTGTACTTCATGCGCTTGAAAGGGCGCTGCGGCTTGACAAATCCGGGGTTGAGCAGCTCAACCAGCTCCTTGCCGGCAGGGTCCGCCAGCACAGCGTCCACAACACCGCAGATCATGTCCTCGATGTGCGTCAGCAGATCGTCAAAGTTGATCGCGTCCATCTCGGCCTCAATGTGCGTGTACTCCGACAGATGGCGACGGGTCAGCGACTTCTCGGCACGGAACGACTTCTCAATGCAGTACACATCACCCATGCTGGGCAGGCACGTCTCCAGGTACAGCTGCGACGACTGCGTCAGGTACGCATCCTCGGCGTAGTAAGGCACCTTGAACAGTGTCGAGCCGCCCTCAACCTGTGTCTGCACAAATGCGGGGGGGGACACGGCAGCAATACGGCGCTCCTTGTACTGGATGATGAACGACTCGTACAGGATCGACCGCAGCTTCATGACAGCCGAGGCCTTCTCGCCACGCAGCACCAGGTGGCGCTTGTCCAGCATGTCCGACTCCCAGGGGTCCTGCTGGCCAGATGCGACAATGTTGGTAATGGCCTCGGCATCGCCAGGCGCGCGGCCGTAGACCTCGTAGTAGTCGACGTGCAGCTCGCGGCCGTCGGGGGCCGTGGCACCCTCGGGCACCGTACGCAGCTCACCGTACAGGAAGAGAGAAGTCTCCTGCGCAAACAGGAGCGCCTCGTATGTCGACGTCAGAGGGCCAGCCGCAATGACGCACTGCAGGAAGCCATAACCGTCCTTGAGCGTCAGGAATGTGGCCTGCTTCTGCACACGCAGGCGGTGGATGCGACCAAAGACCTTGACACGCGTGCCCGCCACCTTCTTGGACACGTCGCCGAGCGGCACATCCTTCTGCCACAGCTTAATCGTCTTGGCCTTGGGCAGCGAAGAGTCCTCCGAGATGGCCACAGACTTCGCAGCCTCGAGGTTTTTTGCGCGCTGCAGCTTCTGCTCCTCCTCCTTGGCCGCCGTCTGCTGGGCGCGCGCAAGCTTCTTCTTGTGGCCGTCCAGCAGCGTCTGGGCCTTCTTGGCAGCGCTCTTTGCGGGCGCCTTCCACTCCAACCGGGATGCCTCGTCAGTTGCGTCGCCGCCGGCGGGGGTGGTGGTAGACGAGCGCATCAGGTACTCGGAGGCAGGCTTCTCCAGACCCTGGATGTAGGCAAAAGCCAGGGACTTGTAGGGCTTCGCCTCGGAGCCATCAGCAGACTCGTCGTCCTTGCCGACGTCGGTGTCGATGTAGACCTTGCCGGCGACGGGGGCCTCCATCGCAGCGACGCGGATGGCGGGTTCTTGGGCCGATGCCATGTTGTGTTGTGAGTTTTTTTCCGTCTTCGGACAGATGTATTACTTTTTGAATAGGGTACTGGAAATGACCACGAGTCTAGTCAATTGGTCGATTGTAGTTGTGGTTGTAGAATGAAGCACAAGTCGGAGGAGAGGGGAAGCGAGAGAATGGGAGAGGAGAGGTCGAAAAAAAGAGGCCGATTGTAGTGGGGTTATCAAGACTGATAGAGAAGGAGTCACTGGTCGGGGGTTTCAGTAGTAGTAATTACTCTGTAATAGTGGCCAGGAACGGAATTGATGGCAATTGAATGTTGAATGTGTGGAAAGCTAAAATAATTCGGCGGGGCAGGCGCGATGGACTGCTCTTGCGCCGCTCTTTTGTACTACTTTTTAGGCCTGTCTGGGCTGAGGTTGAGTCATACATATCTATCTATCTATCTGGCTTGTTCAGGAGTATCCGGTTTGAGGTTTGAGATTGCTATCAGACAGCTTGATCGCTGGCCAAGCGAGTCATAGTGATAAGGATTGGAATGGGGTATGGCAATACATATGCAGCTGAGAACCTGTGTCCTTGCCATAATCATGGTCCAATGCACGATAGTGATTGCAAACAAAAAACAAAGAGAAATGAAAAATGAAAAGTAATACGAAAGATCATTGAAAAGTTCTACAAAATAAAGGACCTGGAGCACTATTTAAGATGACCAAGAAGCTCGCTTGCTTATGCTGCTGAATATGGCCAACTCAGTCGTAAATATATCTGAACAACACAGCACAAGATATCAGACGACCAAACCCAACAAAAATATAGTCATTATTTAATTTTAATAGCTGATAAGATTGAATTTAAAGACATCAACACAACATTATTGCAATTACCAGCACTAAAAATATCATATAATTCTATCATCTATACATATCATAACCAAAATCGCCTCTACCGTGAATGCTATATAACCTGGTATCCAATGTAGACTCCTTTTCAAATACACCCACTCTACAAAGAAACAACTCGACACCCTACAGCTCATCAATCACATGTGTGTCGGCCACCGGCTTGCGCTTGTGGTAGCTGGTGGCAGCACGGCCCATGTCCTGCATGCCCCGCTTGACAATCGACGTCATAATCTCGTAGACAACCTGCGCCGCAGCCAGGGCAGTCTCTTCGCCAGCGCCCTGGTAGGCCGGGGCAACCTCGACAACGTCGGCACCGACAATGTTGAGGCCCTCGAGACCGCGCAGGATGCGGATCAGCTCGCGGGTCGTCCATCCGCCAGGCTCGGGCGTGCCGGTGCCAGGCGCAAATGCGGGGTCCAGCACGTCAATGTCCACAGACAGGTACACCGGGTCGTCGTTGTTGCCAATCGCCGCCAGAATCGAGTTGAGGATCGCCTTGGCACCGCCCATGTCGTCCATGTCGTCCGACGTCAGGCGCACCCAGTTCTGCTCGTCGTCGTCGTGCCAGTCCTCAAAGTCGCTGCCACTCAGGCGTGTGCGCAGACCGGCGTGCACCGAAGGCGAGGTGGTCGAGTTGGCCAGAAGACCCTCCTGGCCAGCCATCCAGAACATGGAGCCGTGGTTGAACTGGCCCATCTCCGACGGCCAGGCCGAGGGGTACTTGTCGGGGTGCCACGTGTCGAGGTGGGCGTCAAAGTGGATGACCCGCAGGGGGCCGTAGCGGGCGCGCAGAGCACGCAGCGCCGGCAGCGCCAGACTGTGGTCACCGCCGAGCGTGATCAGGCGGGGGTGGTCAATGACCGAGGCGGAAGCAGGCGACCGCTTGCCGAGCTCCTCAAAGGCCTCGGACATCTGCAGCAGAGCGAGTTTGTTATCGACGGGCGTGATGGGTATATCGCCGCAGTCGAGCACACGCGCCCAGTTGCGGTAGGGGTTGATGCCAGCACGGGGGTTGAAGCCGCGCAGGGCAGTCTGCCGGCTTGAGGCCTGGCGAATGGCGCGGGGGCCAAAGCGAGCACCAGGGCGGTACGAGACAGCAGTGTCAAAGGGAGCGCCAATAATGGCAATATCGTAGAGCTCCGAGGGGGTTGTCAGGCAGCGGACGTACTCGAGGTGGCCGAACGAGCCAATGCCGTTGAAGGGCCACTGCATGATGTGTTAGTCGTAGTGTATAGAGATACGAATCAAAAGAGAGAAGAACCACATACCTCGGCACTCCATTTCCGGTTCAGCTCCTCGAGGTGCTCGGGAGTGAAGGGGGTCTCGTCCTGGTCCTGACGGCCGTGGTGGTGGGCGCATCCCACCGCAGGGGACACGGCAGCCATTGCCGCCACGAGGGCGAGCATCAGCGAGCGGACAGCCATTGTGTTGTGTAGATGTCTGTATAGCTGGTGATGGTGTAGATGATGCGTGGGGTGAGAGGAAGAGAGAATGGAGAGAAGAAGAAGGGGAGGAAGGTGCGAAAAAGGGAAGGAGAGAAAATAAATAAGAAGAGAAGGGAGCGGACAAAAAGAGAAGGAAGAACTGCGGGGGGGTTTATGCTCTGGTAGCTCTTTCCCAAAAGAAGCAAAAACAATGGACAGCTCGGCACTTGGCCCGTCTTTCTCGTCTGTTTGAGGAATAATACAACGATGTATCTACAATAGTCTAAGAAGAGCGTAACATGCGAGAGTAAAAGCAACGTAAAAAGAACTCCCCAGCACGAGGGCAGCCATTCAACGATGGGGAAATACTCAGACGGAGGGCGCACCTCACCAGATCAATGACGCCGATTGACGGGACATGAAGTAGGGCGCCAGACCGGCTATGCATTCCCAAAACGGCAATCGCACCTTCTTAGTCTATGAGGGCTGCGGGGACAAGATGGGACCGGTCGGGACTCCCACCACCAGACCTTGGGAAGAAAATACCGTGCTAGGGGAGCCGTTCGAGTTCTACAAGAAAGGAAAGAGCAAAGTCAGAACATGGGCACTTTCCCAAAGTGTAGATGCGCCCACAGTAGAAGGGCAATGCTGGATAAAATGACTATTATTTTTAGACATAATGTACATAGTAGTTTGCGCCGGAATGTACGCCGACGGCAGGCAAGAGCCAAGCATGCGGTGCGAGTCCGGAGGTTCTACACCCGCTGTACTATGTACTAGAATGCTGAAGAATAACAGGATGCTCGCTGCGCCTGTACCTACTCGTCTGGTCTGGTCTGGTCTGATTCTGATTGGGATTGGGATTGATAGTGACAGACAGCCGGTAGGCGGTGACTGGTCAATCTCTGCTGATTGCTGATTAACATCCTACTCACGTCGCATGCAGGCTGTATGTGGTGCACATTTGCCCCAGCAGAAGACTTGAACTGTCAATGGCAGCTGAAATCACAAACCCACGCAGAGAGAATGGAGGCACAAAGTCGAGAAGAACGAAGGGAGACAAAAACAAAACCAGAAAAGCGAAGACAAGAAACTAGACTAGCAGAGACGCGGATCGAGAAGGACGAGCAGGGAAACAAAAGCAGATTCAATCCGGCAGGGAAGCGAATGCCAACCACGAGCCGAGCAAAGTCAGACGGTGGCTAACGAGCAACGGTGGATGGACTCAAAGCAAACGTGTGTACAACATGTGCAATGAGACGGACGTCTCTTGTCATAGCGGGTCGGCTGTGACCACCAGATATAAGACCTGAACAAAACAGAGTCTGGCATGGATGCCGCCACCGTCACTCTCGTCCATCACTCTTGTCCTCCAATCTCAACAGCACACCTCAAGAACCAAGCAAACATGAGATCGGACATCATACATCATACATCAGACGGCAAACGCATCAAGATCAAAGAAAGGCGTTGGTTCGCTAGAAATAAAAGAGGGAATAAAGGTAAAAAGGTAACCGAAACGCAAAACAAGACCACGACAGAACAGCAGAGCAGCAGAACAGCAGAACAGCAGAACAGCAGAACAGCAGAGCAGCAGAGCAGCAGAGCAGCAGAGCAGCAGAGCAGCAGAGCAGCAGAGAAGCATAGCAGCAGAACAGCAGAGCAGCAGAACAGCAGAGTACAAGAACAGCAGAACTCGAAAAAAAGTAGCAGAACGGCAGGACAGCAGAACGGCGGGATACAAGATATAAAGAGCACCGATTGTCTACAGCCCCCCTAAAGAATGAGGCACTTGTGCGACTTCTTCTTGGGTGCGGGCGGCTCCAATGCGGCCACAATGGCCTCGTCAAACACATCCTTCAGCTTGTACTGTGTCAGAGCACTGCACTCGACATACTTGACCGCGCCCAGGTCCTTTGCCATCCGCTCGCCGTCCTCCTTCCGTACTGGGGCCATCTTTTGTTTGGCCAGCTTTTCCCGCACGCTGGGGTCGTCGCGCAGATCGACCTGCGTGCCGACAATCAGGCAGGGTACACCGGGGCAGTGGTGGTGCACCTCGGGGAACCACTTCTCGCGCACGTTCTCAAACGAGGCTGGCGACGTGACGCTAAAGCACACCAGGAACACGTCTGTCTGGGGGTAGGATAGAGGACGCAGGCGGTCGTAATCCTCTTGACCGGCAGTATCGAACAGGCCGAGGGTGTACGGCTCGTCACCGATCCTAAGCTGTTAGAGGAGACGACTCGTACAAAAAGAGGCCATCCGCTTTTCTTCAAAGCCTTCCAGTACTTACATGACCGTCACGGCATAGTTGTCAAAGACCGTGGGAACATATTCCGAGGGAAACTTGTTGGTTGTGTAGCTGATCAGCAGACAGGTCTTGCCGACAGCACCGTCACCGACCACGACACACCTGGGTATTGTTAGTAAGTCTGCACCATGCACCATTCAAAGGCCAAGTGAGACCAAGCGGCGACGCCTCCGCTAATCTTGATCATGTATCTCGCGATCAGCCCGACGATCCGACAGCCAACCTCTACCACTGTCAGATCTAGATAGCGTCCGTATCTATATCAACTTTGATACCAGAAGGTCGCCCGCGCACTTGCCGGGTGCGCCGTGCCGATTTCTGAATGCCCACGTGTGCTGTCTACGACTGCAATCAGAAGCCAAAAACATACAGCACCGGCCAGCGCGCGCATGCATGCATGCTGTTTAATAGTAACAGTTCGCCACCACCACCTCCACCAACAAGCCTCCAATATTATCACGTACTTGATTGTTGCGACAACCATTGTTGATATAGGCGTATGCCGAGAATAGAGCCTCCTTTAACGGAAGCGAGGTGGGAGAAGATTTGGGGGTTGGTAGCGACAACGGGAGGGAGGGGAAGGCCGAGGTCGAAGAAGCGGCAACAGACAAGCGGGAGGGCTATCTGGAGAGAAAGATGTGGTTGAGGCTGAGCCAGATGTGCTGTGTGGCCGAGTGGTCGAACGGTCGAACGGTCTGTCTCGTGCCGTCGTATAATGGTCGTCGTTTGTATTTGCTTGCGCAGATGTTCTCGAAAAGGCGTGGAGAGACGTGAGAGCCGTGGAAGACGTAGTGTATTATCGGAGTCGTATGTGGTATCTGATTTAAAATGGGGAAGAAGAGAACAAAGCACAAGTGGCAGCTGGGTGTGAAAAGTGAAGAGGTAAAAGGATAAAGAGAAAAAGGGCCAGGAATGCTACAGGAGAGGTCGTCGATGCAGCGGGTGGTGTGTGGTGTGGTGTTGTGCTCTGGATGTGGTGGTGGACAGAGGGTAGGCGGCGAGAGGAGAGCAAGTAGGAGCAGGACCAGGCAGGTAGAGGAGCGAGCAGGAGCAGGAGCAGGAGCAGGAGCAGGAGCAGGAGCAGGAGCAGGAGCAGGAGCAAGAATGCGCAGGTAGAGAGAGACAGGAGGCGGTAGTCTCGTGGGCGGTCGTCGACAGGCGCTGGATAAGGTAAAGGTTGGGGGATGATCTAGGGGAAAATGGAAATTGGGGGGGGGGGGCACGGCGAGGCAGAGGAGGGAGTACGGACCACACAAAAAGCAGAGTAGACAGGCAGAGAGGAGCAGCGAGACCAGAAGGAAAGAGAAGGGCAAAACGACTTGAACGGTATAGTAGAGTGGGTCCAAAAGACAATACAGGGCTGCGATTGGTCTGTTAGGTCCGCTATGTTGCCTGCCAGTGGTGATGGTTGGTGAGGAACGAGACGGGAGAAGAAGGAGCAAAGTCACAGATAGTGAAATAGGAAAGAGAAGAATTAGAGGAAATTAGATACTGTACATATCTTACATCGTAGTGCAGTAGTCTACGCCGTGCAGTGAAAGGGGAGGCTAACGTACGCCAGCAGGCCCCTGTCGAGAGTGGAGAAGGAGGGGGCCGTGGGACTTTGCACGGTGTATGAGGGTGCTAACAGGTGGATATATACAGTGTATAAACTCCTAATACGGTGCACCGTCTGGCCTCTCAGTCGAGATAGCAGATACTCTGTAGGAAAGAGGCAGGAAGGTACGTACCAGCGAGATATCACTTTAATCACCGAGTACATAGTACTTTTAAGTTTACAAGTGATTATGGACGCAATAGGCAAGAGCCTAATTATCTTTGTATGGTTGCAAAGACATCATGTTCATCTCATTTTGGCAGGAACCGAGATTGAGATGAAGCCATGCAGATGGGATAGAGCAGGAGCGGTGCATGTGGTCATTACATCAGTATTCTGTACGGAGATAGGCAGAGGCGTGACGGCACAGTAACGGCCTGGCCAGCGCACACATACTACTATGGTATTAACTGCATGTACCCCGTCCCTGTACGTACTCTGTATGTGTCTTCAGAGTGAACCTGTAGTCTGGGCGAGGGCGGTCACCTCAGACCGGAATACGGGGCGCAGGTAAAGAGGCTAGACCAGGTGTTGATGCACTAGGCGATGAAAGGGAAAAAATACAAGAAAGAATTTAGTCAAAGATGGAAAAAAAGTAGAGAGTCGAAACAAAGAGCAGAGGACTAGCAGGACGATAGGAGACGGGTGAAATGGGGGAAATAATGTAGAAAATACTAGGAAAATAATAGGGAAATAATAAGAAAATAAGAACAAGAAAAAGACGAGAAAAAGAAAAGGAGAAAGAAAAAAGAAAAAAAGAAATAAATGAGAGAAACAAACTATCTTACTTGTGAAGCTTGGCCTCCACTTTGCACCTTTGCCAGTGAGAGATACTCTTCAGAGAAGTATTGAAGAAAAAGAAACCAGCATGGTAAAGAAATATACATACATAGTACGAAGAGACACAAGGAAAAGACGTACACCGTAGAGTAACTAAGGAATAGTGTTGATAGCAAAGCATCAAGGATCCACTTATACATTTTACATCAGCGCTGTTTTCAGAAGGAGCTCTCTCTTTTGATATTTGTGCAGTAAGCAATGAAGCCATACGTATCTTTATATATTTGAACATACTGGCAAGCTAATTACTCGCAGAAGGTCATGAAAAAGGCATAATGCTCCGAATGGCAACAGTTAGTAGTGCTATATACATAGGACCATTTCTAAAGTGCCGAGTATGTGTATCAAAGCGCGAACAGCTGATAAAAACGAAGAAAAAAG
>JAKRGJ010000009.1:932851-967076 GCA_022392945.1 Ophiostoma australiae
AAAAGAGAAGAAAAGAAAAGAGAAGAAAAGAAAAGAGAAGAAAAGAAAAGAGAAGAAAAGAAAAGAGAAGAAAAGAAAAGAGAAGAAAAGAAAAGAGAAGAAAAGAAAAGAGAAGAAAAGAAAAGAAAACCCAACCGATCAACCAACGAAACAAACAAACAAACAAACAAACAAGGCTGGATTGATAGCCCCTATTGATTCTCAGCCATTGCTTCAACCCAATGCCTGCTTCCTCTGTATTCAAGCACCGCCCTGCATTCATCACCTCGTGATAATGCTTGGGTGTGATGTGCTATCCCTTTCCTCGCCCCTTCTACAGAGGTCTCCTCTGCAGAGTATGAGATCCTTTCGCTATCCGCCTGTCCTATCCCATCAGACCCTGGCCCTGCAGTTGGTAGTCGTTGCCAAGCAAACCCCTGTCCGCTGTGCTTTTACTCCATACCGTCACTAGCTATGCAATCTCTCCAGGTGAAACAAGGGCTGGCCTGGAAATAGAGAGAGGGGAGCTATTCCATACCCATATATCTCATACTATGGTAAGATATGTATATCCCATATATCTATCTATCTATGGATTCCCATATCTTATTTGGTAGGTTGATAGGGAGTGAGGGATACGGCTGGACAGCATTATGCTCAGAGTTGTTTCACCGCCAGTCCGGCGGGTGGCGGGTGGAATCGAGGCACAGACGGAAACAAACAAATACGATACAGAGTAAACATGCAGACTACCATGCACTGAGTAAATGTCAGTCAAGATCAAAGTCGACTCTACCAAATAGACACTAGGCAAAACCAACATCAAGGCCTGCCACGCTGACAACTCAGCTCGACAACGCCTTGCAAAGTATGTTTGGAGTGTGACAAACCCAAAAACGCCTTGTCTTACACTGCATCGTATCGACGCGGCCCCCTCTTTACGACACTAATATCGAGTCTACTCAAGACTCAACTTGAGATACTCCGAGATTTACACAGTAGCATCAAATAAAATGAGGAGCAGCGCACACAGCTCGGTTGCTTGCTTGATCAATGCGCCCACCCCTTCTCTGTCTACTGAGAATCTACCATGTAAGATACATACTGTGTATCATATTCTTGGTAAACGGCGCGTGCTGTCGTTCATCTCAATTCCGATATCGTTGACACTTGCCACTCAGCCTTTCAGTTACACAATTACATAGTACAAGCACACCAACAGGGATGTGCCTCGTGGCCTGGCTGGTTCCCTGTCTTCTCTTTCCGTCGCTCACGTATCACCTTGACGCTTCCGCTGGTGGCTTTCGTGCTCCTATCATCTTGCAGACCGGCATATTTGTCAAACTCTTGTACACCGACTGCATTGCCTTTATTTTCGTATCGTATTTACTTTGATGCTTCGTCGGCATTCCACACTGGACATGGTATTCCACATTACTTTCTACATTCGACAGTCGACAGTCTCATCCGCCTCTCACACCTCCTTTCGACTGCATGATCGCAGCAGGGATGCTTGTTCCACAGCTCTTCTAGAAATATCCTTAATTGTCCTGTAATGGTGTACATAGTATTCAGGAACGAGAGTAAAAAGAAAGAAATACACAGTATTATGTACGTAGTAGTGAACAACGGAAAAAAACAGAAACAGAAAACAGAGAAAACAAAAATATAAAAGAAAAGAAGAGAAAAAAAGATGTTCCGTGTGAATATCATACAGAGTCTTGCTATTGCTTGGTAGCCTAGACCCTGAATATCCTGAAACATGATCTTCCTCCATGCTCCCTACACGGTAAAGGCTCCCTCTTGCCATTTAGCACTCCCCGTAATCTGGATCGTGCTTACTCATCAATCGTTGTTGTATTTTTCGCGCTCTATCGTCGTCAAGCTGGCTTGTGCGACTCGTGATAAGCTAGAAAGTTGTTGTTGTTTGTAATCGTGTCCCTAAGTCGATATATCGTAGATGTGCCTTGATTTGGTGCTGTTGTTAGAGATGGCTGCTAAGGTGATCGATGGCGGCGTGTTCCTGATACTCATATATATGGATTGATTATATAAGCAAACCTAGCTTAGCTGTTTGTAGCTGCACAAGCTCAGGCGGCAAACAGCGTATTAGATACCAAGTATTTCGTCATAACGCACTCCCCAAGCCGGCGCATCAAAGCATACCATAACAAAAATGGCGCTCGAATCAATCGACGACCTGCTTGTCCGCTACCTCGGCCTGCTGCACGAATACACCGAGCTGCGCGGCCAGCTGGCCCAGCGCCAGTCCAGCATGTACGCCAACCTGGCCCGTGCCAACTTTGCTGCCGAGCGCGGCTTCCGCTACGGCCCGGACCACTTTGACGGTCGCATGCAGGCCCTGGCCAAGCTCGCTGTGGAGAGCAGCGACAGCGCGCAATCATTTGCCGTGGTGCGGCCTGAAATTGAGGCCAAGGGGGAGGTTAAAGAAGAGGTCAATGAAGCGGCCAAACCAGAGGCCAAACCAGAGGCCATAGACAAGCCAAAGGAGCCAAAGGAGGAACCCCTACATGAGAAGCCCAGGTCAAGAAAAAAGACAGCGAACACCAAGGCCACATCAAAAGGCCCTCGTGACCCCCTACAGTGGTACGGCGTGCTGGCGCCAATGGCCCTGCGGCAAGCTCAGACGGATGCCATAGGCGCTATCGACAGCCTCGTGCCACGCCTCGCATCACTCAGTGCCGAGATGGCCGCCGTCGAGATCGAGGTGCGCCGGGCCCGCAAAAAGCGCACACGGGCGCTGGAGAAGCAGGAGAAAAAAAGCAAGGCTCTTGATGTGGCGCCAGTGCCTGTCTGAGCGGCCTTTCAAAGGACAGCAAGGGGTAGTTTAAATAGCTACACAACTATACAACCATGAGGAAAATACACGCGAACATGGGATCAACTAATACTTTATGGGCTATTCAAGAGGACTACAAAAGACGGGCATCTTCTACATATTCTAAAAAACGAGGAAAAAATAAGCACACAAGCAAGAAACAGAGAACAGGGAGACATGGGACAATACGCAACTGTCGACTAGAATCCAGCAGGCTCGGGCTTGGCCGGGATACCAGGTTTGCCGAGATTTGCTCTGCAGTCCGCCTTCCAGTCGCGAGGTGTGAACTTGTCGACAACCGCCTTGAATGCCTCCTACAGACAGTTAGAAACAATAGTCCAATTTTTCTTTAGAAAAAATAAAATTAGACTTACCAAAGTACACAGCGATTCATCGCCATCCAGGTGCTTGCCGGCGGGCTTGCAGCCGGGTACAGAGATGACCTCGTCGTTGTAGCGGATGCGCACATAGAAGCCTGACAACTTCTGCTTCTCCTCCTTGGTCAGCTCCGGCGTCGGCTTGCGGCCGATACCACTGGAAGGAGAGCCCCCCGACAGGAACGACGGCAGAAGAGATGCCCATTTACCCGGTGAGCTGGCAGCAGCAGCTGCGTCTGGTGTCGACTTCTTGAATAGCTCAACAGCCAAGTGGCTCGTAAACGGCGGCCAGTGAGACACCGGGTGGCCCAAGCTCGCCAACACTGCTGCTAGAGTCGTGTCGTGGCAACCGCTCAGTCCAAATCGGAACAGACCGTTGTGGCCGCTCGCGCCCGGCGTCTCCGCCTGCTTCACCATCCGCGCCGTCAGGTCGCCCACCAGCGCACCAATGCCCAGTGCCCGGTACTCGATCGATTCCATGTAGCCTGCAAACCACTCTTCGACCGTCACCTTCTCAATGTTGCTTCGGACTTGCTTGTCGTAAAACTCGTCGGGAAGCCGTGTCTCAGGGCCGTGAGCCAGGGTCGCGTTCATCGTGTCCATGATACCCGACAGCCGTGGCTTGCCGTCCACAGCTGCTCGCGGACTGTTCTCGGGCAGCCACTTGCCAATCTTCTTGTTGACGTACGCAAGCTCTTCGGTGTTGTTCCACCGGTCAGCTGCTCGCTGAGCAAACGCCCGCGACACGGCTGCAAAGCGCCGACAATTGAAGTCGTTGGGGAACAGCGTCTCGTCGGCCATGGCGCGCGAGACAATCATCAGCGGGTGGCCCGTCTCGTTCTGGCGCTCCGGGTACATGCCCGTAAATGCCTGCTGCATCGACTCCAGCGCCCGAGGCACTGGGGTTGCCCGTAGCTGGAAGAGCTGGTCGACATCATCGGCCCCGACCTTTCCGGGCAAGTATCCCAGGCGGTCCACGTATAGCTTGCGCAGTCGCTGGCCAAGCTGCAGCGTTGTCAGCCGGCCCGTGTCAGTCAGCATACCTGCGTCGCACAGCGAGTCGAGCGTGCCATTCTTTCCAGTTGCAAGCACCGCCTCGTCGTTCTTGCCAAAGGTCTCGAGGCGCTGCTTCCACTCAAAGGTGCCCATGGGCGTCGTGGCTGCACCGCTCCCGCCCGTGCCGGCAACGCCAGGGTCCTGGTCATTGACGAGCACAGCAGACTTGAACTGTTTCAACGAAGCACAGTACGGCCAGAACACGCTCAGCCCCGCGTTCTGGAACCGGCCCGTGATGGGCGTGCGCTCGCCGTGCCGCATCAAGACCTGGACCAGCTGCAGCTCGAGCCCGGCCGGGTACAGCTTCCGGAGCTCATCGTCGGTGTATGGCTGCCTCGGTACGAGGAAAGACATTGTATATCAAGTCGCCGATCGAGCCAAGATAGATAACAAGCGGTAAACCACGACAAAGGCTGGGGGGCAGTGGCCTAAACTATGTATATGAGAGCTTGGTTTGTATGAGATGAATTTCACGAAAAAGTGATCTAAAATTAGCTAGAAATAGCTAGGAATAGGCAGGAATGCATCTTGATGACCAGGGCTCCTTCCCCCTTCAACTATTAAATATGCAGCTATGTGTCCCTTCTTCGGAAGCTACGCCCGATATTGTTAGTCATCGGCCAGTACCTCCTGTTTTGTTCGTCCCATGACGCAGCGTGCCTTCCGTTTCGGCGCTTTGAACAAAACCGACGCCCTCTAATACGGGCGGCCCCGCTATAAGCCTTGAACGTGCTTAAAAGCTGCAAGTGTACAGGTGCGCTGGCAAACTGGGGAAGTGCCTGAAATTATAGGGCCCCAATTGGCTAGAAAGCTCACCCTCTCTTCTCACTTTTCTGCTGATAGATCTTGGACCCACTATCCCGACCTCAACTTTAGTCTGAAAAAGACGACCAAGACAGACGGCGACGACGACGGCGACGACGACGACGACGACGAAGGAGGACGACCTGGCTAATTGACCTCTCGAAAAATATCGACTAGCTCCAAAGTAGTCGGCTTCTACATCCCAGTTTGCATACCTGCACATCGACGGGTGTGTGCCTCTCAGCTAGGCCAAATGGGAGACTCGCGGATGATCTGCCTGCTCTGTTGCGCGAGACAGTCCGTCCAGGTAGCTGCCAGACGGGGCGCTCTGGCGAGCAGTAGCAGTAGCAGTTGCAGCATCACCAACCATACACCACAACTGCCAATACAGAGACGATGGCAAACAACAGCCAACGGCAATCCGCGACGAGACAACACCGACAATCTGGGCGAAGGCTACCCTAAACCGCGCCGGCGACAGCGGATCAATGCACTACCGCAGGAAGGCCTGTCGTGGCGTAGCCGGCCATCACAGGCGAACAACGACAACGCGCTCTCGGTATTCCAAGACATTGTGGGAGAGCAGGTCCAGTTTGAGCACCTTCGCCGAGCTCGGGACTCTGACAAGGAGGGGTCCGAAGCAAAGGAGGGCGCCGAAGAGGGAGTCAAGGAGGGAGCTGAGCAAGGGCGGAAAGAGACAGACGAAGAGAATATTGAATGGGCAAAGCTGGAGCATGCCGCCCGGGCGCAGGCACCTACGAACCACCAAGTCAGCCACGGTCGCGTGACCAATGTCAACAAAACACTCTATGATGAGGTGGTCCGGCTGGTCCAGATGGGATCGCAAAATGACAAGACAATCGTCGAGGTCTTTGAATACTTTGAGACTGTGCTGCTCCACAGCTTTATCAAGGCCGGACGCAATCTCCCCCACATCTTCCGGCAAACATCAGAGAAGATGATGCACGAGATTTCGGCTGCTAAGCGGCGTGACTTCTTGGACCCAGCCCTGCCAAGTGTTGCGCGGATCACCGAGATTCGCCGACAACTAGGACTTTTGTCCACACCTCGCACGTGGCTGGCACTGGTCCTGGAGCTGACCGAAAAGATCCTCTTGACGTACCAGGAGAGCCTTGAAAAGAGCTGGGATAGCCTGGACGGCGAGCGGTCGGCCGATGCCGAACTGCCTCTGGTAGAGGATACCAAAACCGTGGAAGAACGCCTGCGCCTTACCAACGAGGTGATTGATGCATGGCGTATTTTCATTCTGCCTGATGTCGTCACGTCAGACCCGGGTAGACTGGCATCGATACATGCCCAAGAATTCCGCATGCCCAAGCCTGACCCCGAGCTCATGGAAAAATACGCCAGACAAAATAAGCCCGGGCTGGCTATCGCCTCCCTCTTCCCGCGCTATGCACCACAGCAGCTGAAGAACGCGCTGCCAGCTGTGCTTGCGACATATGCCGTCCTTGTGGACTCGTCGATCGCAGACGAGGCAACCAAGAAAAAGGCGCAGAAGTTTATCGCCAGCGTGAGGGAGATCCTGGACATATTGAAAATCGACCGGCGTGTCATTGGACACATCTTTGACGAGCGCCAGGCACTTGCCAAGTACATAGTCGACCGCTGGCCCCTTGATGGGCCGCGCCAGGATTTTAATCGCAACCGCGCACTGAGAATCAAGAGAGCCAAGTGGGCCTTGAGCTTCAAGAGCATCCACGGCCAGGTCGGCAATGCGCTGCGGACTCGCAACCTACAAGCCTGCGAGGAAGCTTGGGAGCGGTTCTGGGCAGCCATCTCATCGCCCGACTACCAGGGATCGGTCCGCATGAGCCGCGCTGAGAGTTTGTTTGATTTCTTCATCATGGTGTTTACCACCTTACGTACGCCCGAACGTGCCATTGCGGTCTGGAATCTGATGGCTACGGTTGGCATCGAGCCGACTCTACATACATGGACATCGTTTATGGAGGGCTGCAAGCTTGCCTCGGACCCGAACGGCATCCACACCATCTGGGAGAAGCTCATTGCCTCGGGAATCGAGACCGACACACCAGCGTGGACAGCACGTATCTCTGGTCTCATACGGTCTGGCGAGGCGGAGGCGGGCATCAGGGCGCTCAAGGAAATGCAAAGCACCTGGGCGGCCTGGGTTTCCGCCGAGGAGAAGAGAAAGAGGTCGCCAGGTTCTGCTTCCAGCCCGCCCAAGCCCAAGGCAGTCAAGCCCACCATCGAACCCGTCAATGCTGCGATTGCGGGTGTGATGCGCCAGGGCGACATGCATTCGGCTAGGCAGATTCTGGCCTGGGCTGGCCAGCACGGCATCAACCCTGATGTTACAACATTCAACACCATCCTGTACCCGCTCATGCGCGAGGGGCGGGCCGAGGAAGCCGGAAATCTGCTGGACGTGATGCGGAAACAAGGGATTGAGCCTGACGAAGCTACCGTGACTATCCTGCTGGAGGCCACGCTGGGCAATGGGGCTATGGACAGCCGCAACTCGGAGGAGCAGGCAGAGATGGTCAAGCAGGTGCTTGCCGAGATTGAGGCGGCGGGCATCGATGCCAACCAGATGACATACGGCAAGATCATTTATTTGCTGCTTGCAGACGGTATCCACTCCACAGAGCAGCGTGTGACCTACAGACAGAACAATCTCAACAACGCGCAAGACTGGAGCAGCACTCGCATCATCGCTAATAACGACAAGGCCGATGAGGCAGTGCGTGTTGTGCTGGACCGCATGCGGCAGCGCAAGATTCCCCTGTCGCCGCATATCTACACGATTCTCGCCCTGCACTACTTTTCTCTGCATCCGCCGGACCTGGCTGCCATATCTTCTCTAATTGAGACGGGCAACCCGACCAATGGACTGAGAGACCGTTACGGCGCTGATAAAGCAGCGGCAGAAACGGCCAAGAGCAGCGAAGAGGGCGACGCAAGCGGAGAGGCGTTGACCGTAGAAGCGGCTGAAGATGTTGTTGCCGTTGAAGATGGCGTTGGCGTTAACATTGATGTGGGAGCGGGACCCCAGCGGAAATTCAGCCAGGCTGTGTTTGATCGCGTGTTCTGGGAGCGTGTGGTGCGCGGCTTTGCTCAGCTGGGCGACACGACGAGTGCACTCAAGTACTTCAAGAACATTGAAGACTCGCTGTCGCTGACGAGCTCGACACTGGAGGACTTGCTGAGAGCACTGCTGAAGAACAACGAGTGGGAGGCAGCGACTCAGCTGGTGACCAAGGTGAGGGCGCAAAAGATGCATGTCGCCGAGAGTGTGAGTGCGGCACGCGGGCGGGCAGCAGAAGACCAGCGTGTGTTTCGGCACCGCTTCTGGCACCTGGCAGCCCAGCATGGCCTTTAAGCTATAATATGGCTGCAGGGCGGCTGTAGGATGTACGATAAGATATGCCCATTGGAGGTGTATTTTGCATTTTACATGATTTATGATAGGTGTCGGAGTGTAATTTACGTTTTGAACCGAAAATAGGGGTATATATTCTTAGGTATGCCAAACAGTCAATGTACATTAGACAAATCCAAAGCACGAGCAAGAAATCGGCACGGCGCATCATGTGTGCCAAAAAGTTAGAAAAAAAGAAGAAGCAAAAAAAAACAACAGAAAGCAAAGCGCCTTGGCCCCAATATTAACCTTGAACCCATAATCCAGACAATAAAAAACCAACGCCATACACACCATTATGCTCCGTCCGTACCATCCTGACTCGTTATGACTCGTCCATTGCGTCACCGCCCTGCTGTGATGTGTCCTCCTCTGCGTCTGCGGCCGATTTGGCTCCGTGGGTATCCCGTAAAATACTGAGAATGTTCTTGAGCGCCTCGGGCTCGACGGAGATAGAGCCATTGCCGCCTGCATTCCGGCCGCTTTCAATCTCGGCCCGGGTTTCGCCGTTGCGGCCTAGGCTGAGGCCACGCACCCGCTCTAGGTGTTTCCGAGTACTGCTTTCAACGTACTCGACACGTTCGCGGCGCCACGTCTTGTTTCTGCTGTCGGCCCGTCCGCCGTCGGTGGCGGCTCCACTGTCGTTGACATGGACGTCATCATTGTCTGCAGCAGCAGCAGCGGCCAGCCCGGGCGCCTTCTGCCGCAGCTCGCCTGATAGTTGTCGTAGTGCAGGAAGCTGTGAGAGGGCAAACGCTGTCGTTGTTGTTAGGGGTGCAGCAGCATCACTCTCCGTGAGCGGCCCGCGATCGAGTAGGAACGCGAGCGACGAAGCTGATTCTGATTCTGACTCTGATATTGCGGAATCGGCCTTTGTGCCCATACCCGTACCTGCAATTGACCTTAGGCTCTTGAGCATGGCCTCATTCTGCTGGCCTTCGACGTCGAGGAGATGGCCCAGCTTGAGGCTTGCCTGTAGCCTGCGGTGTAGGTGCGCAATGGAAGCGTCGCCATTAGCGCTATCGCCATCCTTTTCAGCTCCTTCTTCGTCGGTCGGAAACTCCAGTCCCTCGTAGTGTGCTAGACGCAGCCAGTCGCGATCCTCGGGCTTGACGCATAGGATGTTGCGCATTGCGTAGATTTCAAACTTGTCGAAATTGCGATCGATGGAGGCGCACAGTAGAGTCTCTAGTTGGTGGGTGCCGTTCTCGACTTCATGGTGGTGTGCCTCCTCGGCAGCAGCTTCGAGGGCATCTTGCGAGAGCTTCTCGGCGCCAGCACCCTTGTTCTGAAAGCTGGCCGGGTTGAAGCCTAGGCTGGCTGGAGGCAGGCGCAAGAGAGCCTGCTCGACACTGTTTAGGGCGCGCTCGGAGTAGATGTTGACACTGTTGATAATGTCGTCGAGGAGGGACTATACTGTTAGATTGGTCATTGTCATGGTCATCGTTGTCGTCAAGGTGCTCTTACAACTGGCGGGTAGCCAAAGTGCTCAGTAAGTAGCTCGACATCTGCATTGGCGGACGACATGGTTTTTCAATGGCGCTTCTGGGTGCCGGGATGAGTGTCTGATTGATTGTTCGTTTTTATGTCGCCAGTAGCGAGCAGTAGCTTATAAGAAGTGTATATGTCATCAGCGTCGCTGGTGGTGATCCTGCCCTTTGCGTAACGCGACGCGTCTATTGACTTTCGGCGGGGTTTTTACCAGTCGTGCCTTCCTGAATAAAGTACATACTTCAGGGTAGCATGCGACCGATAAGAAAGATCGTGATTAGTCAGCATTAGCGGCACCAACGGCATGCCAAGCATACGTCACAATTAAATCGAAGCCCAGGCCTCCAGCTATCTCCTGAGGGTTTTGCTACATACATAGCTATTTATTTTCGCGAGTGCAATAAATACATGGAATGCTCATGGACACGCGACAGTAGTGCCCCAAACCTAAATCCACATTTCTATCTCCTCCTACCCCCTCTAGCCAACGCCATTCCGACACTTCGATACACTCTCCTCGACAACGAGCCTGAGCCAGCTGGGCTGAAGCCATAAGACGCGAACAACAGGGACGACGGGTAGTACAGATCGACAGCAACCAGAGGCGACGCCGATAACCGTTCTCTTACGGCCCTGTCCTATCATAACCGGTTTTGGAGAGCTTGTCGCCATCTCGACATCGACATCGACGTCGATCACACCCCGGTGTCCCTTATCTATCCATTCATCGACCATGTCGGGCTTCTCCAGCGTCCTAAAGGGCGGCTGGCATCCAGACAAGTCTGCTGATCTAAAAAAGCAGGTGGTATGTAGTCCTGATATTCCGCATCCCCGGCATCTAGCAATTGGCACCTAGAACTTGCATGGCTGACAGACAACCAGACCAGCATCTGGAAGAAGGACAAAAATGCCGACTCCGACGAACGGGCAAACCGCAATACCCGCCCGCTGGGCGCTCTTCGCGATCCTTCGTCGTTTGGACCGCCTCCCCGCCATGTGGCGCACGGCGGTGTGGCATCACCCGGCGGAACGCATGACTATGCAGCGCGGCAAGCCCTGCCTGCACCGGAAGCATCGGGCCGGCCTGCTCTTCCCTCGCGGCCCACGGGCGCATCAGCCAATGCAAGCCCAAGCCCGCCGCCATATCGTCAGGGCGCAGGCGCTTACTCACGCTATGCGCCACCGCCAGAAGAAGAGCAAGAAGCCCCTGGGCCGCCGCAGCCTTATCGCATGGACACGACCGGTCTCAAGACATCCCATCTGCCGCCCCCACCTACGCGCCGGGACGGTTTGGGCATTGTTCGAGGCCCAGCACCACTGATATCTGCCTCCACAACTGCGCCTGTGCCTGCCCCTACCGCTTACCGCCCAGCCAAGCCAATCGCTGCAATCACTGCAGCGCCGCCCAGTCTGCCGCCCCGCCTCCCGCCCCGATCCTCGCCTGCCTCAACCCCGTCTCCATCTGCCAGCGCGCCTGCTGCACGTGCTCCTCCTCCACGGCCTCCAACAGCCGCGCAACCAAAAGCCTCGCTGTCGCATACGGGATCAAGCACGGCAGATAGCATGGTCAACAAGGCCGCTGTGAGTCGGCTAGGCCGAGCCGGAATATCTGTGCCGGGCTTTGGTATTGGTGGCGGCGGTGGAGGTGCAAATGGCAATCCCGCGGGGGAAAATGCTCTCACAGCTATCAATGCTGTAGCAGCTGTGCGCCCAACGCTTTCACCCGCGCCTGTGCCGTCACCTGCAGCAGCCAGGCCCCAAGCAAGCCCAAACTCAAGCTCAAACTCACAGATGAGTGAGCTCCAGGCGCGGTTTGCTAAGATGGGCACAGCTGCAGCAACCAGTGCTAGTGCCAGTGCCGGTGCTGCCGCTGCCTCTTCGTTTGCCTCGAACCTGGCTGCCGGCAAGAAGAAGCCGCCGCCGCCGCCCCCAGCCAAGAAGAAGCCGGGTCTGTCCGGCAGTGTGGCATCACCAGCTCGCCCTGTGACGCGGCACCAGGACAATAGTGACGATGACGGCCCGCCGCCTGTCCCAATGGCAACACGGCCGGCTGGATGGTGACGTCGACCTCTACTTATTTTACCGCAGAAATCCGCAGAATTAATTAGTCACCAACATTACCATGAGCGGCAGAGCAGCTGAGTCATCTAGGGTGGCACTTTCCTATTCAGAAGAATGCACTTTCCCTCGTGCAATAGCCACGGGGCAGCTTCAGGGGCTGTTCACTCGTGAAAAGCACGTGAAAGTGATGAAAACCGGCGTCTAATGATTGCAATGTGTTGTCCTAATACGAGCGATACGCATATATGAATCCATTTTGATAGAACCTGTTAAACCCCAAGATCAGAACATGTATCAGTAATAAGCTAGCTACTGTACATAATAACGAACCAGGTTCTGACGTATCTGGCTGCTAGTGCTGCCACGTCGAGTACATACCTCTTGTACAAAGTACCGCGTACAAGCATCTCGTGTGCCTTTCGCTCCTGCCGCATGCTAATTTACAGCGCTCCTTCCTTGCTAAAGTGTATTATGTAAGGCACGTTGACGACACCTGTCAGGCCCCCTTTTCGCCTCCCTGCTCTCTCTTAGTCAAGGGCCCTTCTCCTTTCCTGGGCTTGGAGGGTTTCTTTTTCTTTTTCTTTTCCCTTCCACTACCAGTCACAAAGCCAACATGGCATCATCAAGGTGAGTCGCCGCGATTCCGACTTTTGTTTATTTGGGGTTTTAATTTCTGCAACTCTGGGCAATGCCCGAGCGACAAGCAGCAGCGACGCGAGCGACACAAGGTGGAGGGGGCCCAGCAGCGAGCAGAGCTTGGCAGAGGCAGAGGCAGAGCTTGAGAGGGAGGCGCGAGAACACGACGAATACGGGACGATGCCGAGAGCAACGACAGAAGCGACGCCAGCCGAACGGTGCTGTAATGCCTACGACGATGCGCCAACCGACAGATGCACGATACGATTATTCGAACTCTACACACAACGAAGCCCGGAGGTGGTGAAGCTGGAGGCGAGCTGAAGCCACTGACGAAAACGGGCGCGATGATCTTGGCTTGTCTTTTGAACCGCGCGACACTGCAAACACGATACACTCTCGACATCTGTGCCCTGCTCGCTACCTCGCCATTTACCTCAAACAGCAGCAACCCGAGGAGTCACCAAGTCACCAAATGCTAACTGCAATCGCAGGTTTGGCAACTCAAATCTACACCAGCGCGACCCGCGCAGTGCCCTCTTTGAGGGCTACACCGGCCCCGGTGCGGAGTCCAGCCGTCGCACTATGAATGCGAGCCCCAGCCGGTTCGGCAACGGCACACCCGGCGGCTCCTCTCCCAACGGCGGCTACGGCTACGGCTACCCAAGCGGCCAGCAAGCGAACGGGTTCCGTTCAGCCACACCCAATAGAAAAGGCCAATACAGCGATGCCGTGCTCAACGAGCTGGAGAGCCAAAACGACGCCCAGATCGAGGGCATCCTTGGCAAAGTCCGGATACTGAAGGATGTACGTATAGAAAGGACTTGCGCTAGGTTGTGCAAGACTGCGCAAAGGGCAAAGTACAGATTGCAGAGTGCAAAGTGGCTGACTATATAGATGACTGTTGCTATTGGAGATGAGATCCGGGACTCGTCAGCTCTGGCCGAAAAGATGAACGACACGTTTGATGCGACACGCGTGCGGCTGCGCGGAACGATGAACCGGATGCTGCTAATGGCTGAGCGCACCGGCGTGGGCTGGCGCGTGTGGGTTGGCTTCTTTGCCTTTGTGATCCTGCTGTTCACATACGTCTGGCTATTCTAAGGCTTCGAGGCACGGACAGCACGCAGCATTTGATATCACACAACACGGTATGACGACACACGGCACATACCATTACGGCGTTTTCTCCCTCTTCGTTCCAGACGCTCTGAAATTGCTTGGGCGTCCTTTTGACTTCTCTCTTCGTTCTCCGTTCTTTTCCATGTTTTTGACATAGCTTCTTGTTTATCATCCATAGGATCGGGTCGCGGCTTAGGATCAAAAAGTCTGTCTTCTACGGCTGGGCCCGGGAGTTTGTTATCTTCGTTTTCTTGTATCTTCTTCACGTTACATCTATTTCATACACCTTAATAATACGATAAATACATTCTGCAAAGAATCTGCGCTTGGCTGGCAATCCAACTACCAAGCTATGTTGTGTGAAACAGGGCTGTGTACAATTACAATGACGGCAACAAAGTAAACAACAAGTCGGGTGAACAAGACCGATATAGCCAAAAAGGCTGAAGGCAAAAGGCGAAAGGCAAAAAAGGTGAGAGGTTAGGCGGTGCCTGTAAACCACATCAGAAAAAAGCAGGGACTTCAATGCTGGTGGACATTTTTGGCAGTGAGCTTATGCCTTAACATAGCTGGCATTACCGGCCGGACTCTTGCCCTCGTCGGCCCATCTCTCGAAAGCAGCGCGGTACTAGATAGTTAGTAATTTTTTTAGATGGGACACGGAATCAACGGGATAGGAAACTTACTGCAAAGACAAGGTTCAGAATCAGGGCAACCATCAGAGCAACGCTGACAACAATGGGACCAATCATATTGTCAAAGTCACGGCCGCTGCGGGCAATGATCATATCGCGACGGGTGTGTAGCATGAACCAGCCCCAGAAGCCAGCAAACGCAGCCACCAGAATGTACACGAGACCCATGGTCGAGGCAACCATGTTATCACCACCAGCAGCCGTGGACAGCGCAATCGATAGACTGCCCAGCAGCACGCAAATGTGCTGCCACTTGAGGAACGTCCGCTCATTGGCGAGCCACACTTTGGGCTCAATGTGCAGGGGGCCCGAGTTCTTAAGCCACTCGGTCGGCTCGGTGACGCCATCGGGCAGCTCGGGTGTCTCCTTGCCGCGCCGCCACTTGGCATAGCGCGTCATCGAAAAGGATGGCAAAACCGACGAGATGGCGCCATAGGCGCTGCCGTTGGTGCGGTTGCCGCTGACCCCGTTGCTGCTCAGGCCGTTGGCCGATGACGATGACTCGCCATTCTCGCCAGCGGCGCCCATCGACTGGCCGTATACGCGCTGTGCGACAGACGCCTCGGATGCCATGCGGGCGGCCATGTACGACGACGACTTGGCTGCCGGCGAGCTCTTAGCCGGCCTGTACGAGCCGCCCTGCTTGCCAGTAGTGCCCAGGAAGCTACCGACAACCTGCTCATCGGCCGCGCGCTGGGCACGGCGTAGCTCCTCCTCAGCAAATACCTCCTGGGGATCACGGCGGATATCACGCTCCAGGTCACTCAGCCAGAAAGGCAGCTGGTTGACGTAGTCTTCAAAAAGCACCGCCGTGCCATGGATAAATTTGGAAAAGTGAGGGACGGGGTGCACAAGGTGGGAGGACATGAGATCCTCGACCCAGGCAGGGCGCTTGCGAGTGGTGCCGTCTTCGCGGACCTTGATCTCCAGGATGGCGTAAGGGAAGCGCGACACATCACTGGGCGGCAGTTCCGAGAAGGGGTATGTGACACTACTGGCATCAATATCGCGGCGGTGCCATTCGGCGGGGTCACGGCAAGGGTGGCGGCGGTCAAAGTTGTCCTCGCGGATAAAGGCAAGGCTGGTGTCGATTGAGACACGGACACGGTCGTCGGCGGGCTTCTGGAAGGCAGTGCGCACATAGTTGGCACGCATGACAGGCTCAAGGTGCTTCTCGGTCACAAATGCCTGGATCACCTCGGCGGTCGTCCGGAAGGCATCGATGTTTTCGGCACTCTCGCCCTGGCGCTCCATCTTCTGGATGCTCTTCTCCATCTTGTACTTGCCGTCAAGGAAAGGCTTGACGTACTTGTCCTTGATGGTGATGCGGCGCTCGTCGCTAGTGCCGTCCTTCTGAACACTTTTCTTGTCCAGGTACAACTCAGGCTTGGTGGCCAGCTGACCGTACCAGCGCAGACGCAGCGAGTTGGCCTCACCGGTGTAGTCCAGCTTGGTCTTGTAGAGGTTGAACTTGCTGCTGTCAAAGTAGAGCGAGGTCAGGGTAGGGTCGACAGTGGCATCGGCCTCCTTGGCAGAAGACTCGCTGTAGACGAGAGCGGGCAAGTGGCGCAGCACCATGGTCTTGACCTCGAGCAGGTTATCGGGGTGAACCCAGACTGCATTGTCAGTATCGGCCGTCACATCGTATATATGTATATATTCGGAGGGGGAAAAAAAAGAGAAAGAAAAAAGAAAAAAGAAAAGGAGAACAATGTATAAAAACTCACACTTGGATGCCAGGTACCGCTCGCCGTTGTGCTTGGTCTCGGGCTGTGTCTCCAGATCGACGGGCAGCGCAGCCTCGTCGGGGTTGAGGTACTGGTGCACGGCCTCGTACATGAGCGACAGCTTGGCCAGCAGCGGCGAGTAGCCAGCCTCGGAGTTGAATGGCCGGCGGACAAGGCTGACCTGCATCATGGGACGCACGCGGTAGTTGCTGCCGCGCTTGCGATCGTGCTTCTTGACGATCTTGAGGAAGCCGGTGTAGTTGATGGTGCTATAGCGCTTGAGCTGGCGCAGCTCGTTGGTGATGCTGTCGAGCTCGGTCTCAATCTCGCGCACACGCTGGACTGTGATCTCGCTTTTCTCAGTCTTGTCGCCCTTGTCACTCTTCTCCTTGCCCTTGCTGTCCTTGCTCGCCTCGCTCTCGGCACTGGCGCTGGCACTGGCACTGCCGCGTTCGTTTGGAGTAAGCTCCCGCAACTTCTCAAAGATGGCATCGGCCCGTTCCCGCAGCAAGTTCGACTGCTCCTCGTGGAAGACCGCAACCTTTTCTAGCTGAACGTTGAAGATCTCGTCGCAAAAGCGGTTCTCGTCATCCTCGGTCCAGCCAGACTCGCCTCCCTCTGTGTCGGAGCCAGCACCCTCGTCGTCGCGCAGGAGCATCTTCAGCTTGCTGTAGTCGATGTACGCAGCCTTCCATGGTGGGTAGATGGACTCGCGGAGAGTCTTTCCGAACCGCATCTTGTCGGTCTGGTTGTGTTTGTGTGTATGTGTGTATGTCGAGTATTTGTCGAGTCTCTGTCGTCGTCGTCGTCGTCGCCGTTGCTCGAGTAGAGGTCGAGTGTCTCGGGTAGAGCTGGTTTCCAGGCCACAAGCCAAGGCGTCAATGGCTGAGCTGATAAGAAAAAGGAACACAAAAGCCAATCCAATTGGAGCAATGGCAAATGATAGGCAAGACGAATCGACGAAGCAACGAAGCGAGGCCGAGGTTAGGTAACAACAGTCAAGAATCAAAAGTGTCCAAAGAAGAGAAAAGACGGCAAAAGAGGGAAAAAAGACGGCAGACAAAAGGACGAAGGAACGATGGACAATAAAGTCGCTCTTGCTTTGTTTCTTTTCTTTTGGCGTGAATCTTGGGTGACGTCTCGCTCGGCCCCTTAGCGTGCTCAGTGCATGCAGGTGTCCGACGAGGAGGCAGGTGCAGACGAGCAGGGTGCAGACAGGTGCAGACAGGTACATACAGTAGTAAGATACACGCAGGCTTGTTCTTGTTATTTTCCTCTTGCAGTTTTACTTGGTGGCTCCTTCCCAGCGGATCGACGCATAGCGCTGGGTCTGCATTATTGAGCGATTTCGTTCCAGAGCTCTGTTTCCGTCGGGCCTAGCCCTGAAGCGTCGCCGGTCCCACTGCAACTAGTGTATTGGGAGGCTTCAGGCCACTGGGGGGCCCTGGGGCGGCGTTGCTCAGTGTCAATTATCTAGGAGGAAGGCACGCTAGTGGTCGTCTAGTGACAGCGCGGAACCTGCTAACGAAATACGGGGTACATGGATTTCTGTTCAGTGCGCTAGTGCATGCAAGTATCTTACCTTACCTTTTTGCA
Source organism: Ophiostoma australiae (assembly GCA_022392945.1). NCBI lineage: Eukaryota > Fungi > Ascomycota > Sordariomycetes > Ophiostomatales > Ophiostomataceae > Ophiostoma > Ophiostoma australiae. The sequence continues at coordinate 950,641 of JAKRGJ010000009.1, forward strand.
GAGTGCTGTAGATACGATGTATGCCGCTGTGGAGGGCATGTGCGACCCAGACTCATGCTACGGCGTATGCAGGGCAGGTAGGCTGGGCCCGCTCGACGTCCAATCGACTAGGAACTGACCAATTACGAATCTGTATTTCCACACGTGTAGCTCGTGTCGATATGGGATCAGGGCAGGCTGCAGTAACTATGGGGCTGTTACATAAGACGGAAACAGTGAGTATAGTCGACAGCCACTGAAATCGGTTTATCCCAACCTAAATTCATCAACCCTACAATGAACAATGGATTAATACTCAAGACTGGATATCGTCCTTGCTGAAGCGAAAAAGCTTGACAGCCACGGGAGTGCAAGGCAAGAATCGACAGGACAAGCACGTTCCTCTCCAGCGCGACATCCTGGCAGGCCGTATCAAGAAAAGGGTGAGAGATTTTTTCTCTCTCTTTTTTTGTTGCTACTATCTTTAATTTATTCTTCGTGGTGAGGAAATACAGGTTGTACCCTCGATGGACCAAGGTTGGATAGTGTGCTGCAGACAAGGCGAACGGGTTTTGGGCAGAAGCAGGCGGCAGCCGAGATCCGTCCTGGCAGGGGGAGGGGGTCGAGGCTGCTACTTGGTCTACTCTGTGTTGATGCTTGGCCTACTTGTGTCTGATATTTATTTAGCAATATGGCATGTTTTATGTATTTGAAGAGGCATTTGCCACTCAGAGAAGAGATGCTAAGCATGAGAACTGTAGAATAACTGCCCAGAGCCAAGATCAAGGACACACATGGTAGGCTGAGCTGGAGCTGGAGGACACTGATATCTTAAGATACATGCATATATTAGGAAGTGGTGACAGTGGCTACCGAGTGCTGGCCGTTCACAGGCCAGCCAGCAATGGAGCAAGATGCAAATGACCAGTAAATTGTTGCTGTTGGGATTTTATTCGGATACACTCGAAGCCGAACTTATCTAAAGGTGGCATCTTAGAAGTCATACAAAAGAAAGAAAACACAAAAGAGGATGAGAACGAGAACGAAAGAGAACCAAAAGAACACACGGATAGGAAATAGCTGGGGAAAGGAAATCAAAAGAAGGGTTAGGTCTATACTTGCGATAGAGCATGCTGTCAACAGTGCCTATATTACTAGATATGAGGGACCGAAAACAGCCTCGACGACGCGAAGATAGAGCCAACACTGTATGTGTCACAAGAACCAACACAAGATGCATTTTATACTTTATTGCTAGCAACTCATATCTACATAATCAAAGACTCGTGAACAATGGCCAATACACAAGACCCTCCTAGCCCCTCCCGATTCCGAGACACCAGGCAAATAAAAGCAAAGATAGATGCAGAAAGGAGAGAAAACAAACAAAAAACTAACAGAAAACGAACAGAAAACAAAGAAAATGCACAATAGGCCAACATGACGGAGAGATATAACAAAGAAAACCATGGCATAATGCAGCGAAATGCGATTCAGTCTGACAAAAGAAACAACGCCTCAGCCATCACCACTTATGCGCCGAGGACCTCCACGGCGGTGTGCTTGACGATACCACCAGTGACAGGCAGCGAGGTCGACTTCTCGAGGAACAGATCAACCTCACGAGCAGCCTGGCGGCCCTCGTTGATGCCCCATACAATCAGAGACTGGCCGCGGCGGCAATCACCAGCTGCGAAAATGCCGGGGATGTTGGTGCTGTACTTGCCAGCAGCCGTCTTGACGTTCTTGCGAGCGTCCTTCTCAATCTCCTCGCCCAGGACACGGTCCTCGGGGCCCAGGAAACCCATGGCCAGAAGAACGATATCCGCAGGGAAGAACTGCTCAGAACCCTCAATCTTCTTCATGTCCCAACCGCCGCTGGCAGACCGGGTCCACTCGACACGCTGAGTGTTAATGCCCTTGACCTTGCCAGAACCGTCGTCCACAAAGCTGCTCGACATGATGCAGTACTCGCGGGGGTCCTTGCCCAGGTGCTGGCGCACCTCGGTGTGGCCGTAGTCGACACGGTAGATGCGGGGCCACTGGGGCCACGGGTTGTCACCGGCACGCTCGGCAGGTGGCTGCGGCAGCAGCTCAAAGTTCACTATCGACTTGGCACCGTGACGCAGCGAAGTACCGATGCAGTCGTTGCCAGTGTCACCACCGCCAATGACAACAACGTGCTTGTCCTTGGCCGAGATGTACGAGCCATCGGCAAGCTCAGAGTCAAGCAGCGACTTGGTGTTCTTGTGCAGGAACTCCATGGCAAAGTGGATGCCCTCCAGGTTGCGGCCAGCAATCGGCAGGTCGCGGCCGACAGTCGCACCAGTGGCAATCACAACGGCGTCGTTGGATGCCTTGAGGTCCATGAGCTTGACGTCCTCGCCAATGGCAACACCAGTCTTAAAGACAATGCCCTCAGCCGCCATAAAGTCAGTACGGCGCTTAACAATGCGCTTGTCCAACTTCATGTTGGGAATGCCGTACATGAGCAGACCGCCGGCACGATCAGCACGCTCGTACACAGTCACCAAGTGACCGGCGCGGTTCAGCTGGTCGGCAGTGGCCAGACCGGCAGGACCAGAACCAATAACGGCAACCGTCTTGCCAGTGCGGACAGGGGGAGGAGTGGGAACCATCCAGCCCATGTCAAAACCACGATCAATAATGGCACACTCAATCGACTTGATGCCGACAGGGTCTTCGTTGATGCCCAGAACACAGGCACCCTCGCAAGGAGCAGGACAGACACGGCCAGTGAACTCGGGGAAGTTGTTCGTCATCAGCAGCCGGTTCAGAGCATCTTGCCACTGGTTCTGGAACACAAGCTCGTTCCACTTGGGGATGATGTTGGAGATGGGGCAACCGCTGTCAGATTGGCAGAAGGGAACACCACAGTCCATGCAGCGAGCAGACTGATACTTGAGCTCGTCCTCGTCCAGACGGCTCGACAGCTCAGCCCAATCCTTGGTGCGGGTCTTGGCCGACCGGTACTTCTCAGACCGGCGGTGGTACTTCATGAAGCCCTTGGTCTTATCGAGCACCAAGGCCTTCTTCTTCTTGTCCGCAGCTTGGTCGCCAACGCTGTCCTCCAGATCCTGCAGCGCACCGCCAGATGAGGCAGCCTTGGCCTCCTTCTTAGGGGCGGCGGCAGGGATCACTGGGAGGTTGTACTCGGCACGCTTGGCCTCAGCAGCCTTGGCCTTCTCCTCTTCGAGCACACGCTTGTAGTCGACAGGGAGAACCTTGATGAAGCGGGGCAGGGCACGGTTGAAGTCGACCAGGATGCGAGCGGCCAGCTCCGAGCCAGTGTAGTGGTGGTGGTCCTCAATCAGGCCGCGCACAAACGCAATGTCCTCGGGGTCCTCCAGGCCAGTAGCCTCAACCATCTCAGTGTTGAGCTTGCCCAAGAAATCACCATCGACATCCAGAATGTATGCAATACCACCAGACATACCAGCTGCGAAGTTGCGACCAGTGCTGCCCAGAATGAGAATGCGACCACCAGTCATGTACTCACAACCGTGGTCACCAGCACCCTCAACAACGGCAGTGGCACCAGAGTTGCGCACAGCAAAACGCTCAGCAGCAACGCCGCGGAAGAAACACGTGCCCTTGGTGGCACCGTACAGACAGACGTTACCAATCAGGATGTTCTCCTCAGCCTTGAAAACGGCATTGCGGGGAGGGTACACAATCAGACGGCCACCAGACAGGCCCTTGCCAACGTAGTCGTTGGCATCGCCCTCAAGCTCAAGAGTGACACCGGGTGCCAGGAAAGCACCAAACGACTGACCGGCAGAGCCCTTGATGTTGACGTGCACAGTGTCGTTGGGCAGACCAGCCTCGCCATACCGCTTGGAAATGTGGTACGACAGCGACGTACCCATGGCACGGTCCGTGTTGATAATGTCGCACTCAATGCGCGACGGCACACCCTTATCCAGCGTGAGCTCGGCCTCCGAGATCAGCTTGTTGTCCAGGCGCACGTACAGGCGGTGGTCCTGCTTGCGAACGTTGAAGGTTGCGACACCAGGGCGCAGCTTGTGGGCGGGCGTCAGGATCAGCGACAGGTCAATGTTCTTGGTCTTGGGAGTGCGCAGATCGTCGCGGACCTTGAGCACCTCGACGTGGCCAATCATCTCGTTGACAGTGCGGAAACCAAGCTTGGCCATAATGGCACGCAGCTCGTTGGCAATGTAGTAGAAGAAGTTGATGACGTGTTCGGGGGTACCCTTGAACTTCTTGCGCAGCTCGGGGTCCTGGGTGGCAATACCAACAGGGCAGCTGTTCAGATGGCACTTGCGCATAAAGATACAGCCCATGGCAATCAGGGGAGTCGTGGCGAAACCCCACTCCTCAGCACCCAGCAGACAGGCCATGGCCACATCGCGACCGGTACGGAGCTGGCCATCAGTCTGGACAACCACACGGCCACGGAGATCGTTGAGAACAAGTGTCTGGTGGGTCTCGGCCAGACCAAGCTCCCAGGGCAGACCAGCATACTTGATACCAGTCCAGCGGGAAGCACCAGTACCACCGTCGTGACCAGAGATCAGGATGTGGTCGGCCTTGGCCTTGGCGACACCAGAGGCAACAATACCAACACCTGTCTCAGACACCAGCTTGACCGACACGCGCGAGCGCGGCGACGAACACTTGAGGTCGTAGATCAGCTGCTTCAGATCCTCAATGGAGTAGATGTCGTGGTGGGGAGGGGGCGAGATCAGGCCGACACCGGGGGTCGAGTGACGAGTGCGGGCAATCGACTTGGTCACCTTGTGGCCGGGCAGCTCACCACCCTCACCAGGCTTGGCACCCTGCGCCATTTTAATCTGCAACTCGTCAGAGTCGGCCAGGTAGGCAGAGGTAACACCGAAACGACCAGAGGCAACCTGCTTGATAGCAGAACGCATGGTGTCGCCGTTGGCCATCATCTCGGACCGCTCAGGGTCCTCACCACCCTCACCCGTGTTGGACTTGCCACCAAGACGGTTCATGGCAATGGCCAGAGTCGAGTGGGACTCCATCGAGATGGAACCGTAAGACATGGCACCCGTGCAGAAGCGGCGCACAATCTCAGTCCAGGGCTCGACCTGGTCAATGGGAACAGGAGTGCACTCGTCGAACTTGAAGTCCAGCATACCGCGCAGGGTGCACTGCTTGATGGACTCGTACTCGGAGCGCGAGTAGGCCTCGTATGACTTGTCGTTCTTGGTGCGGACAGCGTCCTGAATGTTGGCAATCGAAGACGGGTCGTTGATGTGAGCCTCACCGCCGTCACGCCAGTGGTACTCGCCGGACTCGGTCAGACCGGGGATGGTCTTGGTCTGGCGCGAAGGGAAGCCACGCTCGTGGAAGCGGAAAGCATCCTCGGCAATCTGGTCAAAGGTGACACCCTTGATGCGAGTGGCAGTTCCCTTGAAGCAGCGGTCGACAACATCGTCATCAACACCAAGAGCCTCGAAGATCTGCGCACCCTTGTAACTGGCAAGAGTCGAGATACCCATCTTGCTCATCACCTTGAGGATACCACCGTCGCAAGAGTGCTTGTAGTTCTGGATCAGCTGGTCGTCGCTCAGCTTGACCTTGAGAAGCTTCTCGCGGTTCAGCTTGACAATGCACTCCATGGCCAGGTAGGGGTTGATGGCATCGGCACCGTAGCCGAGGAGCACGCACATGTGGTGAACCTCACGGGCCTCGGCAGTCTCAACGACAATGGCAGCCAGCGAACGCCACTTGTTGCTGACCAGGTGGTGGTGGATCATGCCAGAAGCCAGCAGGGCCGAGACAGACACGCGGTCAGCCGTGGTCTTGCGGTCAGACAGAATGATGACACGGTCGTTGTTCTCAATGGCAGCGGTGGTCTCCTTGCAGATGTCGTCCAGGTGGCGCACGTAGCCTTCGACACCCTCGCTCTTGGGGAAGGTCAGGTCAATGACCTTGACAGTCCAATCGGGGTGCTGCTTGGTGATGTTCTTCACAGAGTTGAACTCGGGGATCGACAGGATGGGGCTAGGCAGCAGAAGGCGGCCACACTGGGTAGCATCCATCTCCAGCAGGTTGCCCTGAGGACCGACGTAACACTCCAGGGACATGACAATCGACTCGCGAATAGGGTCAATAGGAGGGTTGGTAACCTGAGCGAAGAGCTGGCGGAAGTACTCGTACAGAAGACGGGGAGCCTCGGCCAGACAGGCCAGGGGGGCATCGTTACCCATGGAACCAAGAGCCTCCTTCTCGTCGGAAGCCATGGGAGCCAGGAGCAGACTGACCTGCTCGTAGGTGTAGCCGAAAGCCTGCAGCATGGGGTCAGTCTGGACACTGGCATCGGAAGGCTTAGGGGCCAGCTCGATGCTCTTGTCCTCCTCAAACTTGGAAAGCATGGTGGGGAGAGTGATCAACTCCTTGTCGAGCCATGAACGGAAGTCCTGGCGGCTAGACACAGCATCTTTCAGCTCCTTGTCGTCAATAAGGCGACCAGCAACAGTGTCGACCAGAAGCATGCGACCAGGCTGCAGACGGCCCTTGCGGAGAACCCGCTCAGGCTCAACAGGGATAGTGCCGACCTCGGACGCGCAGATGATGCGATCGTCGTCCATGATGTAGTAGCGGCAAGGGCGCAGACCGTTACGATCAAGGTTGGCACCACAGTAGCGGCCGTCGGCGAAAGTAAATAGAGCCGGGCCATCCCAAGGCTCCATCTGGCAAGCAGCCCACTCGTAGAAAGCGGCCTTCTTGGGGTCCATGTGGGTATTACCCTGCCATGCCTCGGGGACCATCAGCATGACGGCCTCGGGCAGCGAGAGCACACCGTTGATGGTCAGGAGCTCGAGAACGTTGTCAAACGCAGCCGAGTCGGAACCACCATCCTCAACGACAGGGTAGAGCTGCTCAAGCTCCTCGCCAAAGACATCGGACTGCATGACACCCTCACGGGCGCGCATCCAGTTCTTGTTACCGCGCAATGTGTTGATCTCGCCGTTGTGGGCAGCCCAACGCAGAGGCTGGGCACGGTCCCAGGAGGGGAAGGTGTTGGTGGAGAAACGGGAGTGGACAAGGGCAAAGTGAGCCTCGTAGTCGGCGTTGACAAGATCGTGGTAGTACTGGTAGACCTGAATGGGGGCAAGCTGGCCCTTGTAGACAATGTTCTTGTTAGACAGGGAGCAGAGGTAGAACCAGTTGTGAAGGCCAATGGTGTGGGTAGCACGCTTGCGCAGGACGTAGAGCTGGCGCTCAAAAAGACGCTCGTTGAAGGTGGCTGCGTCGGTGGACTCGGGGGTGACACCAGTACCGTATGCCGAGGTGAGGACGACAAAGGGCTGCAGAATGATGGGCTCGCGCGACTTGGCTGCGGGGCCCAGCAGGGTCGAGTCCACGGGAGGCTCTCGCCATCCCAGAACACGCAAGCCCAGAGACTCGGCAATGTCTTCCAACTGCCGCTTGGACTCCTGCAGGGTCTCGGGGTCGGGCTTGAAGAACAAGTTACCGACAGCGTACTGGCCCAAAGGGGGCAACTTGATGTTAACCTCGCGCTCAAAGTTCTTGATGAAGAACTTGTGGGGAATGGAGGTCATGACACCAGCGCCGTCACCGTCACGAGCATCGGAACCAACAGCACCACGATGGGTCATGTTGCAGAGCAGGTTGCGAGCATCGCTGACGATCTTGTGGCTAGGCTTGCCCTTGATGTGGCTGTTGTTGTTAGTTCAGATTTGTGTCGACGAGAGAAGAGGGAGGTCATACCAAGCGAAACCGACACCACAAGCATCTTTCTCAAGGCTAGGGTCGTACAATCCCCTGAAGTTTGTTAGTAAGAAGTTCAATGTTCCAGACGATTTCTTTTGCTTCAGACATACTGCTTCACCGGAAGAGCACCGGCCCATGAGCCATTGTTCTCTGTCTGGTACTCAAAGGGAACGTAATTCTCAGCTTCAGCTTCGTTGTGGATTTTCCGGTCGTCGAACTCGGCTGTCACGCCCATGCTAGGCAAGCCTGGAGAAGATAGTCGGGAAAGGTGGTTCGGTTGGAGGGGGAGGAGGTCGTCGTCGTCGAACGGCGGAAAATAATGGCCACTGCGAGAAGTCGAGCTCGGGGCCGAAAACAGTAACTGCTCAGTTAATATTTACACAAGCTAAAAAGGTGAGATGGAAAGAAGTGATCTCTGAAGATGTTATGAGGAGCAGTGGTGTATAGAATAGTATGGCTCGATGGGATCTTAAGAGTGAAGAAGAGAGGACAACAACTGGAAGAGAGAAAGAAAACGGACGGCAAGTAAGGGCCGGGAGGAAGGAGAGAAAAAGACAAGAAAGAAACGTCGGGTGAGAGAGAAAGACGAACAACCCCAGATAAAGACTGGCCAATGAGAGGGGCTCAATTGTGCATTTCCATGCCGGTGGCGAACAAAGACATGGTGAGGCGCCATACGACTGGGGAATTGGGAACGGAGTCAGCAGCCGCCTCCTTCTTAGGCTGTCAATGGCGGGTGCTAGCTCATGCTTCCATGTGGACCGGCAGTAGCTCATTGATTGCGAAAAGAACGAAACGGCTCACTTGTTGGGTGTTGGCAACGTGAATGGCACAGGAGTAGTGAAGCATCAATAATGAAGCATGAGGAATGACGTTGACGTCGCGATAGGCCGGAAGTGGAGGAGAGCTGACAGAATGACAAAAGTGGCAAGAGCGGCCGGGACTGCTTGCACAGGTACGAACAGACAGTAGATGTACCGATCGCACCTTCCTTGTGAACCTGCAGACTGCCTGCTCTTTCCAGCTATCACTTCACTCCGGTCCCAATTGATCTCGCTGGCGGCCCGTGCCGGTGAACAGGCAGTTGTTGCCCATCGTGCCTTCCGCATTTGGAAAATCTGATGCTGTCGCTCTTTCCGGCCGAAAAAAATTGTGTGTCTCAGGTTTATAGTCGGCCCACAAAAGTAGACGATGCGATCATGATTGACAAATGAGTGTGACACGAATGTGGTGATGGGCGACAACGTCAAATCCCCCGCACTGCGATGATAAGTGAATCGTCAATGGCGCTGACATCACTGGCCACACCTTCTAGCCTTGTCAAAGGCAGAGTGCAGTGGGTGGGATTCTCCGTGTGCGGGCCAGTGATGTGCTGCAGGACGACCCCTGCGCGCCCAATAAAAATCGGGTCAATGGGGGGTTTGGGGGGCATCCCTGTCGAAACGAGGCGACAGTGCAGCAAAGCGGGCGGCCGAGGCGAATCAGAGCAGGGCAAAATGAGCAGACTAAGTGAGGTTGGCGCAGAAGACAAAAGTGCAAAAGCAAGAGTTCAGGAACTGTGAGAGACTCTGGAAAAAAAGCGCCCCTTCAGGATGGATGCTTTTTTTTTGTCGGAAGACGGAGAAGCAAAGTGAATCGGACATGTACCACACAATATTGTGTGAAGTTCGTACAGATGCAATATCATCATATTTTTGATTCAGACTGAAAATTGCACCTGCCTGGCTGTGTACTTCAACTCTCGGAGCTCGCCGGTCTAGGCTCTCAAAGGTTTGTGTCCTCTCAAATGCGCTCAATGTGCAATCAAAGTCGTTTGCTTTGTCGCTGGACTCCTCAGAGTCTCTCAGATCAGTGTCGTGATTTGTACCATTGCTTTGCCTCATCTTCGATTTTGCCCTCAGTCTCTCTATCTCTTCCTCCTGCAAAATCGCCCTTGAATCTCTCTCTCTCTCGTCTTTCTCTCATAGCGTGTCGGTGTTGGGCTCCGGCAAATGGTGTAGTGGTGCGGGTGGAAGTCGGGGCTGAAGTGTAAACTGTGGTTGCTTATTTAAGCACCTACCTTTTATTAAAATGAACGCTTTTGGAAGATGTTGGCAGCAAGGATGCGGCGATGGCTTCACGATATTTCCGGATTGGGTATATAACACACAGCAAAAGCAGTATGCGTTAGCAGGCTGGGAAAAGCTGGCGGAAGGGTAGAAATAAGTAAAAATCGGGGAGGGAGAAAGAAGGAAAAGAAAAGAAGAAGAAGGGAGAAAAGAGAGAAAAAGGATGAACGGAGGGGGGCGAGGGGTGAACGTGCACCTTATATGGAATGGACGACTGGAGACGGAGGCGAGCGAGGACAGCGAGGACAGGCACAGGCAGAAACAAGCACAACCACGGACAGAGGGACAGAAACATAGCGCCAAAGCATCAATAGCCCACGACTGTCCACGAGTTTGACTCGGCTACGACTACAAGTACGATTAGTATTGACTAGGGTCGGCGCAGATGGGTAGGGGGGTCATAGTGCGGCGCGCTCAGAGAGTCAAATGCCATGCTCTGTACGTACATACTTATGTGCAGAGGCGGTAGTGGGTGATGGGTACGACGTATAAATGGTGGATGTGTATTAAGTATTGGTATTATTTCTGGCGGGATGAGATTGGGTGGTTCGGGGAGTCAAACGGCGTCGGAGCCCATTTTTATGGCCATTTTATCTACAAACGACGTATTGCTCTCTTCCATGGTCGGTTGTTCCTGGGGATAAGAGCTTATTGGGCGAGTCACAGACGGGGAATTGATAAAATAAAGCAGGCCAAGACATGGTGTGGCAGAAATATGGAAAATAGTATGGAAGTAAGTAGAACATAAATGGAAATATGTAGATAAATAAATAGAAAACCGTCCCAGTAAAAGAGAAAAATAGGCGAAATAGGAGCGCAAGCATGTGGGAAGGGCAGAGAGGCAAAAACAACATGTACGATATGCGCTAGAAGTGGGGGATGGACGACGGAGTGGAGAGGTTTCTTGACTGCAGAGGTGTACGGAAGAAGGTAATATTACACAGTAGCATGTCGTAAGTCGGATGAGATTGGAGGACCCTACAGTAAACCAGACCATAGATCTGGCGCCAAACAGCCAGCATGCATCAAGCACGGACATTGATGGACGATGTCGGTCTTTCTTTTCTTTTTTTACCTACGATGGACGGAGTAGCATTGGACTAGAGAAATATCGAATCTGAGGAAAGCTACTGTGAATGCCCAAAGCCTACTCTATACACCGTACATGGCTGGAGCTGCAGCCCGGGGCCGTGGAGGCTCCTCCCGACCACGGAGCTCGAGAATAAACAAGTGCCAGCAACCCATAATTAGGACAATACCCGTCCCCTACAAGAAACCTTGTACCGAGTCGAGTCATACCCGATGAAGAAGTGAAAAATGAGTAATAATAGTGAGCAAAGTGAAACACGAGTGACAAGCCAAGGAGCAAAATACGGTGAATAACGACATGTGCAGAGAGAGAGAGAGAGAGAGAGAGCATGAACAGCTCATCGGCTTGGCATGCTGTGTGCGGGTGAGTTTTGTCTCCCAAAAAGCCGGCCTTCACTTTTGAGCTCTTTCATACCGGCTCCTTTTGGCTAAATTAAATACACATAGGGTACAAGTGAATGAATGCCGCAGCCTCTAGCGACTCATGAATTACTATGCAAATACGGGGTAGAGACCGGGGTTATATTGATTGGCATTTGCAGTGCAATTCTGCTTACATTGTCGGCAGTATTTGAGGCCTCTCCTGTTCGCTCACGAGAGTTCATATCCAAATTGTCTGTGTAAGAGAAATGAGCCAGCCAATGAACACTCTTACTTTCTAGGCCAGGCCATGCCCAAAGACTTGGTCCCACAGACCACGCAGTAACGGGAAAGTTAAGCACCATGGACAAAGAAAAGAGCAGGGATAAGTTGTACCCCACAAGCGAGAGAGCGAAGGAGACAGTGTGTGACAGAGTGAGGAAGACAAGCGGCCATGCTATGAGACTCCGGCAAAGAAAATGAGGGTAAAAATACCTCGACAATTGCTACTACCCACCCAGGTGCTATTCCCCAAATAGGCAATTGTGAGATATAGTACTTTATTCGCCGGCATTTACCTGGCGCCGTCTCATATATGCTCTTTAGTAGGTCTCATCAGCTACAAACGTCTTCGATGTTTGGTGCTCGCTTTGCCTTTGGAGCTCGCCCTCCCCTCCACCTTTGACAAATCTTGGCTTTCGCATAAATATCCAATCACAGTCGATGTTAATCAAAAGAAGTATCACATCTGGCTTCTGTCCGGGATGCGTTCCGCCGGCTCTGATGGTTATGGTGGGAGGCTTTTCTTTGTCTACGGTGTAGATGTATGCCTACGTCAAAGACTAAAGTCGAAACCGCTGCCGAAGTGGCTTGTTACCAAGGGATGAGCCTGTAAAGAGAGGACACAGGTAATGAAACAACGAGAGAAGCAAAGGGATACGGCGAGCAGACACCGTAGAGCCATGTAACGAGAACAAAATCTATTTAAGTGAGCACACGTTCGTGAGACAGTACTCGATTAAACTTTTTTCTTTTTACTTACATAGTACTGCAAGATATTTTCTGTAAGATGCGGCACCTGTCGTCAGAGCGAGACAGCTCGTACTTACGTCGTATTACTTGTTTAGAGCGCAGTGTTCCAGCCTGTAACACAATAAAAGAGATACACTTGATGGCCGGTATTGCCGCGGCGAAATACGATTCTCCTAGCCGTGCAGTTCCTACTAGATGGCGCTATGCAAGACTACTGTTTCTACAAGCCTTCTCTCCGTATAAATTTCCCCATTCGGCATATAGAATACGAATTGCAGGTAAGACATCGGACGGGCGTTGGCAGTTCATACATAGCATTCGTACTTCTGTGGATTATAAAGTGTCGGATGAGCTCTATAGCCAGTGCCTCATAATCTCATAATACACAGTAAGTACATGTGCTTGCTGCACTACTGCACCAAGTTTTTGAAAATTGTCGCAAACCGCGCGAGGCATCAGTTCACGTTCTTCGTCGTGCTCCCGTACTCTGTACTAACTCGGCAAAGCACAACCCTGCCTCGTGACCCAAATGGAACTAGAGTCAATAGCCAGCATTAGCTGATATGTCAGACTATAATCTTTGATTGTTAAAAGAATCATCAACAGGAAACTCACAAAGTAGACCAATCAGGGCCAGCGCACACATGCAGCCTTCCTCATCGCCTTATCTCAAGCCAACGAGGGCGGGTCTTGCTCTAGCATGATGGGGCCTAGCATGTCGAAGAAGAGGGGGAGGGGATATACTGTACATAGTAGTAGAGAGAAGAGACAGGCAGGCTTCTATATTCAGTCAAACAGGAGCTGGAAGTCTTTTACGGGCAAAAAGGTAGCGAGAGAGACAGCGAGAACGGGGTGGCAGTGAACGGTCAATATGAGAGGGGGCGTGCTGCAGGAGTCCACTAAAATATTGAAAGCAACCACAGGCCTGGCCAGGAGGAAGAGCGAGATCCAGAGATCAAGCGAATAGCACACGTAGGATTACAGCCTAGACCAATATTCCCTTGGAAGCTACCTTGTTGATGTATTTTCTCGTCTTACATAGTAGATCCGCTGCCGGACGCACAGACAGTAATACTCCCTCTTGCCTTTTTTCTTATTATCTCAAAAACATTCTGCGGAATGACTACGGAGTACACAGTGTCTTCGAAGTGAGAGAAAGCACTGCGGTTGACTTCCAGATGCCAGAGTTTGCCGAGACGGGCAATGAGCCAGAGAATAGACTGGTGATTAGGTGGCATGACATACGGACAAGTGGCAGTATAGAGTTTCGTTTGTTCATGATGCATAACGTCAAAATGATTAAACAATGTATGAGAGGGAGAGAGAGGAAGAGAGAGGGGGGAGAGAATGAGAGGGGGGACACCAAAAAATCAAAGGGATCAGCAGCTTAATTACCTGTCTGCTTTTTTCTCTTGCGAGAGTGGCTGCAGGGATGCACCACTACTCCGCACGGCGGACGGGCAGACAGACAGACAGACAGACAGACAGACAGTGGGGGTCCAGAGGATGTGCTGTTTGAAAAGCACGCCCACTTGTTATGGTGGTGGTGGTGGTGTCGAGAGATGCGACTTGGCTTTGTGAGTTGTAGTATTTTGTGTTCGCTTTTTACCCTTTTTATCGGCTGCATAAGCCGTGCATGTGGCGGTTGACTGCATGTTAATGTCGTCAAGTACTCAAAGTACTCGAATATCTAGCCTGTCTCACCCCCGTGCATGCACAATGCAAGTACTGAGTGCGCTCAGAACAGCCAGAGGCTGAGAAGGGCAATGGGACCCGTGCTTTGCCTGGGGGAGGCGGCGACCTGCGGTCCTGGCAACGTTGTAATAGTTCGGAGTACGAGGGCAATAATCAGTCTACGATGTAGGTATTTGAATACAAGTAGATTAAATCCAGGTGTCGACCCAGTTGACTGCAGCAACTAATACTCTGTAGACAGGGTCTGGGGTCACTGTCTGTCGTGGCTCATGGTACTTTTTCCTCTTCCCGCGGCCTCGTCTTGACGCAATGAACAATTTCAGCAAGTACGTAGTACGTGCACACCGGTATACGCAGAATGTTCTTCCGAGAACATCCGTCTTTTTATCTCCTGCGACTGTGCTTGCCTGCTTGTCTGCGTCTCTGCGTGTTTACTCCGAAGCAGACCCGTCTTGATCCTGGCATCCTCGCTGGTGATCTGGCATTTCTTCACACCATCATTGGCCGAGATCGGAAAATAAGGTGCGTTGCAGGAGAAAGAGTTTTATTGCCTTGGGCTCAATAGGCTGGATTGTGCCACATCTTTTGCAGAAATTTCAACTAGACACCGTGAATCGCAGGTGGAATTTTCTCTTGCATGAACAGCCTAGCTCTCTCACGTCTACATCGTAAGTAAAAGCAACAGCATGGAATGTCTCTTGTTTTATTCTATCATTCAAAATCCCGTGACTATAATCCAGCTACTGTATTTCCAAACATTACAATGGCCTCTCATAGCAATATTTCCTGGACTGCCCCTCCTAATTCTTACGACAGAACAGAGGAGCTCGCTCTGCTCGAGTGCTCCGTTGTGTCGTGGCTACGGGGCAGACAATTGCAATACGGAGCACAACAGCATTTATCTTTGCCGCAGCTGGCCTTAACTGGCCACACCTGGCCGTCGGCTGGAAGGTTAGCGTTGCTTTAGCCCCCTGTCGCATTAGTCTTTATTGTATTACAGAACGAACTGCGCTCTTGTTGGTGCACATCGTACGGCGAGTAGCCTTTTTCTTCTTCCTTTTTCGGGCCGCTGCTCCTCTGCTCGCAAAACGACGTACTGCGTCCTCGGTGCGCGAATAGCGAGCAAGGCATTGGAAGACACAAGAGTAAAAAAGGTGCAGAGAGCCACAGAAAGTGAGAATAAACATGTGTGCTACGGGGCCTACACCTGCCGACACCTAGCTATTACCTCATAGAAACTCAGTAGCGCCCAGCTCTGTATCAGTGCATCCAACCACCGGCCAGCCAATTTACCTGGCAAGCGAGCTAAGGCGCCTCTACAATAGTGGCCGTTACTCCGTACATCGTAATCTTCTACTATATTGTTACTAATTCGACTTTGTCGTCTTGTCACTTGCTTGCTTCCGGGCCTGATGCCTTCTTTTTCGTCTTCACGTTACCACTGACCAGGGTGAGGGGAGATCTGTCCCTCCAACTTGCCTGGATGTGTCGCCGGCGGATTTTGACGGGTGCTGTGACTGCGGCGTGTGCGTTCTGTCTCGTAAATGGGGCGGCCATGCAGCGCATTGCAGGGGTAGGGCAGTGCTTCTACGGCGTACTTAGCAATGAAGCCGAAGACGGACGAAAATGATAGTCCTCCTTTGCTGCATAGCACTGAGGAAGTGGGAAATAGAGTGTACGATGTTCTAGGTAGGGATGGTGAACGCTTGATGGAAATCAAAATAGTACAATAAATCCAAAATGAAATACAAGTACTATGTATGTAAATACAGATGCCACACATGAGTACGGCACTACTGCAGGTAATCAAACCGAGTGGTAATAAATATCTCAAATCGCAACTACATATCAACGGGACGGCATCGCACGCCGCCTCCTGGGATCCTATTATTATGTGTGTTTACAATTACCTCTGCTTTCTTTTGCCACGCCTAATCTCACACATTTGAATTGCCGAGGCTCGCAGCCAGTCGGGTCTAGGGCATTGTCAATACATAGTATACATCCATGGGCGTAAGATACACCATAGACCCCTCCATCATCTGAAATTGCAAATGCATGGCGCAGCTCATCATATCCAGGGCAAATACTCATGCGATGTTCGTACTATGTAGTGTGTCACCCGCCCCCGTTGAAGTAAATGTGCCATCCTGCATCCTCTTCACGTTCCATGACCGGAATGCGGTTGGCACGGCTAATTATATAGTATACTGTGAAATGGCTTCTAACCCTATTATCTACGAGTAACGCTATTATGAGTAGCTATTCATCAAGGGGTGGGTGGCGGTGTTTATACGGCCGATCAGCTATGGTCAAGTACAATAGATATATGGCCATTTTGTGAAGATTGATTCATGACATAAAGTACGTATCAAGAACGTGTTGTAGACCCAACTGGTAAGAAACAAAGTAAACCAAAAAAAA